>VYZS01106406.1:14536-35775 GCA_013400695.1 Neodrepanis coruscans | reverse complement strand
TTTTTTTTTTTCTCTTTTTGATGCAGCCTCTGGTACGTTTGAACCTAAAGGATTTGCATTTTCATGTCTTTTTAGCCTTAATTGTAAGTACTGGGACCTTCCCTCCTTGCAGTTCCAGCTTTTTATATTTTTCAGCAAAGCTGATGACCTCGTGTTTGACCCTTGGAAACCTCTTGGGCAGCCCAGCAAACAAATGTGCTGTGAGAGGAGCACATGAGAGTAGCCTGAGCCATTACACTGGTCAGTCATTGACCAGGACTCTTGTTTTTCTTCCTTTGAAGATGTGCTTAATCACTGGCATTGCAACCCCTGCTGTGCTGGGCACCTGGAGGGGTTTGCTTGTTGCTCCCAGTGCTGTCCTGGGTGATGTGGGAGGTGGCAGGGGGGCTTTAGAGAGCCCAGTGCTGTAATCAGGTTTTACTGGGGAAGAGATTGTCATTGATATCCCTGGGATTTGGCATCTATATAAATACACAAGCCAAGCTCTCTTTAAGTGTGTAGGTTCATGTCAGTTCATTTGCCTGAGAATAAGGCAGTGAGCATCCCATGACCGTGGTCCTGCCGTGTAATTTCTGTTCCCAAAATAAAACAAAATCTGATGAGGTGGGGCTTGCTGTGAGGGTAAATCCCTGTAAATGCTGGTGCAGCTGGAAGCGACTGCTTTAAACGTGGCTGATTTCAGGACCAGTTGAGAGATGGGGATAAAAATTGTGTGGTTAAAACTGGTACCAATCACCCTGACAGAGAGGGCTGCCCGGGGGCCTGGGTGCTCCATGGGTGACTGGAAGTTGGTGAAGCAGCTCTGAGATCTTGGAGTTGTGAGAGTTTGGGGTTTTTTTGCCTTTTTTTTGCTGTAATACCTCTGGGTGACACAGAGTATTCAGGAGATGCTGCTAAACTGAATTCTACAGCTGAGTTCACACTGGAGAAATGAGAATTGCTTTTTTGTTTGTTTGTTGTGGAAAAAATAAATCTGCTTTTATCACATCCTTGTTATCCTTCCAGCTCGTGGCTTGGAAAATGAAAGAAAATTGATAGTGAGGGGCTGACTGACATGTGGAGAGAGGTAAGGTCCTGGCTTTCTGGGGCCTTATTTCAAAAACTTTCTTGTCCTTAATGAGTTTGCTCATGTGTCAGTGGAACTGAGTTTTGTTGACAAAAATGCAGTTTGGGCCAACATCTTGACTCTGAATTGCAGCCTAAGGGTTAGGGTGATTTTAAGAGAGGCTTCCAGGAGCATCCCTGCTCTTGTTGTGGCTTTGGTTGTCCTGCTCCCCTCCCAAACTGCACAAGGGGAGCAGCCTGTGCTCTGTGCTCATGTACTGAGCAGGAGCCATGAAAAATGTCCTTCAGATGACAGTGATTTCGGGTAGCTCTAGAAAATAATTTTCTGCTGGTGGATAGTATCAAAACTATTTCCCTCCACCCACCCCCCCTTCTCCCCCAAAACAAAAGAAGAGATGAAAGGATTCATTAGGAATTATTCACTCAGCTCTGCCGCCTGTCTGAGATCTGGCTGTCTGCGTTCATCCCCCAGCTCAGGGAAGGTCAGAGGGCATCTCCCTGGGGAGGATTTGCTGTTGACTGAATTGCACTCTGTCATTATCCTGCGGGATAACGAATGCAGTGGCCTCATTGGCACTGGCTTCAGAAAAAGCACGGTCATCTGCATGTGGCCTTGAGGCGAGAGGCAAAAACCTGAGGAGAGCAGAGTGGAAAACCTCATCTTGTGGGAAAGATACGGGGCAGACCCAGGCGGTTTGGCACAGCAGTTTGCTTGCTGCGTGGTGCTGAACAGGTCTGTAGCTGCTCTGGACCTCTCTGTTATCTTGTTGGAAGTGGGGGGACACAGTAAGAGGGTTTAAAGGAAAAAAAACTCCTTCTGGTGAGGGGAAACTAGTTAGAGCTGTTCCTGATTTGCTCAGTAGAAAATGTGGCGTGCTTATGGCACAGTTTGAGATATTTTAATGAGATTTAAACAAATTTTTTTTCAGTTTGTTTTGTTTTCAAATAGGTTTCCTGAAAGAAAAACATACAAATCCCCCTGAGCTAATTGGTTTGTGATTTGAATTCAGCTGCTACCTTGGAAGAGCTGTTCCAGCAGCTGATCTGAAAACAGCCTTTCCCACAATATTGTGGGTTGTCAGTCACTGCTAAAGGATCTTGAAGTTGCTGGTGGGGAGCAGAGAGATGTCTTTTGTTTGATATGCATCTTTTAGTTTGAATGTCATAAAATACTCAGAGACCTGTGACAAACACCCTAATGGAGAGAGGCTCTTGGAGGGGTGAAAATCTTGGTAGGTGGAAATGAGTAAGAAACAGTTGTGGGTGCTGGAGCCCCTTGGGCTGGCTGAGGAAAGTAGATAGACCTGAAGAGAATTTGCATTTTAAGCACCAGTTTCAGGTGATATCCACTGCCTTATGCCTTGATCTTCTGGCAGCTGCTGGCTCAGAAGGGCTGGAGGCTGTGCCCTTCCAGCATGTGGTTGCACTCTCCTGTGAAGGGAAGTATTAAGCTTCAAATGTTGGCCTTCATCGCCTTCAGGCTAAGTCAGGTCCCTGGAAGATGCTGTGATAAAATTGCTGGCCCAGGTGATTTTCGTCCTGATGACAAGCAGCAGAGAGGAGGGCAAGAGTTTGTGTGTCTGCTTATTGCTGTCATCCATCTTGCAATCAGAAATTTATGAAATGCCCTTTTGTGTTGCAGTGCAGGGGGTGTCAGTGCATATTGAAGTGGTTAGTAAATATATCCAGTTGCCAGATTGGGCCACATCCCCCTCTTAACAAATACAGACAGTGATGGTTCAGGTCTGGATGTCCTGACAGTACAGCATGAGGTGGTCTGAGTGAGTTGAAACTTTTATACCCAAAGCAGGGGAATAATTGCTTGAAATTACTTTAATTCTGCTACCAGCGTTAAAGGATATAAAATTATCTTGTACTGAAATGAAAAATAGAGATGCTTGGGAAATTCTTGTTCCTGTAATCCAGGACGGTGTGGGGGACTGGTCATGAATCAATTTAATTGCTTTTGGGGGTCTGATCCTCCAGATCCTTATTGCTGTAAGAAATCCTCCTCAGCAGGGCAGCCGTCTCTGGGTTGGTGCTCAGCTGAGTGATGCATGACCAAGTAGTAGCTTGTAGCATTTATGAACTAGGGCAGAAGTAGATCCCTTATTCAGGCAGAGCTGTATAAGCCTCCAGTGCTCTGTACTAGGCCCCAAATTTGCCTGTGTTATTTATAAGTCTGTGACTGTGTGCTTGTGTATTTCCTTTTTTAAGCTGAAGGCAACCCCTTAAGCTCTTTTCTGCAGGTCTGTTCAAGCTGGGGCATGGGGAATTCCTAAGAGGATTATCATGGTTTACTTGATACAGAACTTGAACTTGAGCAATGGCTTATCTTATCAGTGATAAAAGACATGGAAATGAAGTTTACGTAACTGAAGAAGCCTTGAACGGTGGCTTTTTTTTTCTTTTTTTTCCCTGGTGGAAGCAGGAATGACAGATCTCACAAGTTCTTCCCTGCTCACAACTGCAGTGTTTCTGTTATCTGGTGTGTACTGTCTGGTTACCACTGGCATTTATGTCCAGCCCTGTGTTTGGAGCAGTTCTCTGGAAAAAACTAAAGGGAAAAGGGTGGAGGGGGAGATCAACAGAGAGGCTTATCAGGAGGAGCTGTGGGCATTTACTGCTTTTGCTGGAAGGCTTGGGGTCCAGGCTGCAGAGACTGGTGCTGCTCATGGCTTGGTTGCAGGGTTCTGCATTATCCTGAGCTTGGCATTTCGTTTGAGTAACAGCAGAAAGCAGATCTACTTCACCAGTGGGCTGTGAGCACAGGGCTGGGAAGTCACTAAAAATGGTGAATAAACTTGACCCTGAGATCCAGAAAAGGCCTGGGACAAGATGAAGGTGCCCTCTCTGTTCCCATTGGAAAAAGCAAACGAATGGGGAGGGCCAGGATAATCTCTGTAGTGGCAGCTAGAAAATACATGCAGATAAGTGTCTGCGGCTGTACTGCTGCTCCACTGATGGATTGCTCTGACACGGGGTGGGGCAGAGTGTCTGTGCCTCTGCCGGAGTGAGGGAGGTGGTGCAGCCCCCGGACTGCTGCTGCCAGAGGAGAGCAGCACAGGGCTGTGGTCTCACCTGCTGCTGACCCCTGTGCCAGGTATGTCTGCCTGGGCATGGGCTGAGCAGCTGTATGTGCACAGCAGGGCTGTGGAGCAGGAGGGGCTGTAGCCACCTGTTCCTGGTGCACGGGGGTTGGCTCTCACCATCAGCCTCTCCTTTGGGGGGGACATGCACAGTGCTCAGCAAACAGCTCTGTGACCAGGAGCCCTTCCATCCTGCCAGATTACAGTGGGTTTGCTTGCCTGGTGTCCCACACCTTCCTCGTCTGTGCTGCGTGGGAGGAATTTTATTTTTGAGCTCTTGCTGTCACAGTTTGTGACAGTGCCACAGAGGCCCGGGCTGTGCTGTGCTTCCCACAGAAGGACTCAGCAGACAGTCGGAGGCTGCCAGGCTGACAGCACTTATTAGAGGTAACCTTCAGGAAATGCCACACACAGCCCTCGCTGAGCTTTCTGGCTCCAGGCACATACAGTATTTACACCACGCTTCTTGAGTTTCCCTGAAGGCTCTCAGCCTGCAGCTGCCTTTCTGTGCTCTGCCACCTGCCCCATGTCCTCATGCTCCAGTGCCTGGGGTGGGTTCTGGCTACTGGGCTCCCCTGGCAGCAACCCACCGTGCTGGGAGGGGCTGCTCTTCCTCTCTGCGTGGCACAGAGGTCGTGTCCTTTGGCCTCCCAAAAGGTGCTTGTAGTAATGTGATTTTGCAGCCTTGGGTAAAGCCAGCACCAAGTTTTCACACTTGCATGTGCAGGGAATGAGCCGTAAAGAAATGCAGCACCTGCACAGCAGCTTCTTGTTGAAATGCAAAGGAATTACATTAGTTCAGCTTTTCTGACTAAGCAGGTGACTTGCTCGAGTGGTTGTGTGTGGAGTTAAAAGCTGAAACCTAAGCAGTAAGGTTTGAAAAATTTTCCTCAGGTTGTCTTGATGGTGTTTTTCCTCCCACATGGGGTGGGAGGAAGGAAATGTGATATTATCTAGTTCTAGTAAATGACAGTGCTAAAACAGCACCTGAGCACTTTGTGGTGCCAGAGCCAGGACTGGGTACATGTGAGGAGGCAGTGCCACCCCACTGGGGCATTTGCCCCAAAGGCAGGTAGGTCAAGGATTTTTTCTGCTTCCTGGGTGAGAGGCTATGAAATGTGTGGGGTTGTGGGATGTCCCTAGGCCTGGCCTTGCTCTGCTGCCCCCAGAGTTTATGGCTCATGTGTCTTCTACAGAAAGAGTGACTTGTCTCCAGCAGCAGCCGGCTGCAGGTTGAGCTTGGGTTCAGTTGCCCCCCAAGAGTGTTTGGCTGTTTGACCCACCCACTCTCACCCTACTGCTTGCACTGTGCAGAACTGCTCTGCTCCCTTCAGTGAGGAGTCAGCTGTGATTCTTCACAAGTGGATCTGCTGTGTGAAGAGCAGAAAACTGCTGTCCTGCTGGGTATTTCCCTGCTTGGGGAGGGCGGGTACCCCATTTGGCCTTGGTGGAGTTATCCTCTGGGATGCTCCAAAGCCAGTTTTGGCAAACATGCACTTGCACAGGTAAAAGTCTTCCCTCTCTGCTGCCTTGTGAGGACTGAGTGGAACCTATGGAGTGGCATTAAAATCTCACTTTATTGTTGTTAATTTCCCGTAATATTTAGTCTGTGAGAGGCTCTGAGTGACTGGTTGCTTCGACTTGCTCTGTAGGGACAGAGTACCTCAAGCTGAGGTCTCTTGGCTGTGTTGCTCTGAATCCCCTGCTCCTCTGGTGTGGATTTAATTTCCACGGTGCTGCAAATGCTTCCCCAGTGCCCAGCTATCAATTGAAAAGCAGTGGGGGGGGGTCTGCAGGGGGGTGGCAATGGTGGGGAATGACTTGTGGTCTCCATGGCAACCTACAGACGATAAATGGATCAATGTGCTGTTCTGCACCATCTGAAGCTCAAACAGTGCTGGCTAAATCTGGGGGCTGCCTTTGCCTGCCACATCCTGCTGTGGGGTCATTAGTGTGAGATGGTTCAGCACGAAGGCTTTCCCATCAGTGTGGCTCCAAGAACTTGCCAGGTTTGCCACAGAATATGCAGGGTTTGTGTTGGAAACCTGCATTTGGCACCCGTGGGGTTTTGGGTGTCTGGAGCTTTACCAGTGCCTTGGGGTTGGGTGCTGTTATGGGCAACTGGCCAGGCATCCAAGTCCCTGCATTTGGAAAGGGTGAAGGCACTGGGCTCGCTTCCCTTCCACCACTTCTTAAATCCTCTGGCTGTTTCTGCACAGGGAGACTTGTGCTTCTCTTTCTATGAGTTAAAGACTTGAGATCCTGGATGAGGTTTATGTTGGGGTGATGGTTCTCACTTCTGCTTCTGGTGGTGTGGATAAACAGAGAATCTGTCTTCTGAGCTGTTGTTCCAGTGTTTTCAGTGGCCACATTTACTTAACAAAACAAAATATTGGTCTTCCTCCATCAGATTTTGTAAAAACTTACCTTGGTATGAAGTTTCCAATCCACTGTTTTTTTTAAACAAGGGTCTTTCCAGTGCTGCACTCGTATGTGGTCTGGAGTCACACCTGGCTGGGGTTCAACCAGAGACTCCCCAGTTCTCGGCCAGAACCAGGGGCTGGTGTTCCTGGAGCTGGTGTAAGGCAGTGGCTGTGTGCTGCTGGCCTTTGGACCTTCTTTGGTCCGTGCTTTTCTGCTTGTATGAAGAGATAATCCCAAATGTCCCTGGTGCCAAATCTACAGGGCCATTTTTGGTGTTGGAGGTTGTCTGTGGTGACAAGGAACTGTGCAGGCAAGCTCAGGATCTGAGGCACTGCCTGGGCTTGGCTGCTCTTGCATGCGGGGGCATCAGTATGTTTTCTTGGCAACGGGAGGAAAACTGTTACTTTCCATTTAGCAAAGGGGCCTGGAGGGATAAATTGCCAGAGGCTGCACCTGAGGCTTGTACTCTGTGAGGAGTATCTCTGAGCTCTTGAGCTTGAGTTCTCTGCCCAGACTTATGTCTGAGATAAATACTGGTATCTGTAGGGCTCTTCTCACCTTGATTTCCAAATGCCTTTCGGGATGATTGGAGGGACTTTGATTCCTTGGCCAAGTCTGTTTTGTGGGTGCGTTTGATTTCTAATTTGTGGTGTTATGTTTGTAATTTTGTTAATGCAGACAGGGAGACCTGCTGTCTGCTGTGGGGTGGAAAATCCCCGAAGTATGTGCTGAAACCACTTGTCTGTTGTGGTTTATCTGTCCGGCTCTGCCTGTAGCCCCTGTCACAGGTTGAGACGCCCAGTTTGGAGATCACTGTTGCTGTTTATAAAAGGCTCAATTGTGGGACAGTCTGGCCAAGTGATCTGAGGTCATAATTCTGTGTGGTGCAGTGCTGAAATGTCCAAGAAATCTGCCATCTCTGTTGCCTTGTGAATAATTTATGGGTCTTGACTCCAAGCTCATAAAAATCGATAACTCTTTGTAGATTNGGAGGAAAACTGTTACTTTCCATTTAGCAAAGGGGCCTGGAGGGATAAATTGCCAGAGGCTGCACCTGAGGCTTGTACTCTGTGAGGAGTATCTCTGAGCTCTTGAGCTTGAGTTCTCTGCCCAGACTTATGTCTGAGATAAATACTGGTATCTGTAGGGCTCTTCTCACCTTGATTTCCAAATGCCTTTCGGGATGATTGGAGGGACTTTGATTCCTTGGCCAAGTCTGTTTTGTGGGTGCGTTTGATTTCTAATTTGTGGTGTTATGTTTGTAATTTTGTTAATGCAGACAGGGAGACCTGCTGTCTGCTGTGGGGTGGAAAATCCCCGAAGTATGTGCTGAAACCACTTGTCTGTTGTGGTTTATCTGTCCGGCTCTGCCTGTAGCCCCTGTCACAGCTTGAGACGCCCAGTTTGGAGATCACTGTTGCTGTTTATAAAAGGCTCAATTGTGGGACAGTCTGGCCAAGTGATCTGAGGTCATAATTCTGTGTGGTGCAGTGCTGAAATGTCCAAGAAATCTGCCATCTCTGTTGCCTTGTGAATAATTTATGGGTCTTGACTCCAAGCTCATAAAAATCGATAACTCTTTGTAGATTTTTTTTTTTTCAGCAGCAGCTTGGTTAAACTCTCCCATTCTTTTAAGCTGCGGATATTGAAAGGCCATGGCTTGTTCGCTTACCTGAGCCATGTTTTCTCTTTGCAGTAGAATTGATCTGGGCTTTTGCACAGGTCTGTCTGTTCCTGTTCTTCACCAGGACATTGGGCTCAGGTTACTGCAGGAGACAAGCTCCCTTGCACCTTTTTTCGTGGGCTGTTGCGTGTCCCTGTGCTGTTAAAACTCCTGCTCTGGGGCAAAGCTGCAGAGCTTTGGGAGGTCAGAGTTGTTTGAGCATTGTGGCACCATCTATCAAGAGGTTAAAGCAGCTGCTGGGAGTAACTGGCAGCGTCAGGAGGCCAGTTCCTGCCAGCAAAACTGCAGCCCCCTTAGCCCAGTAATTTGGATATGGATATGTTAATTTATGCCTGTAATTTCTAGGCCTGTCTCTGAATGCTGAAGTGCTCTGATGATCTTTGCTCCCTGTCAGGCTCGGAAACGAAGCCTGAAGTGTACCAGTAACAGCTGTGCCCTCTGTGTTGTGTTATTATCCTTTCAGAATTTAATAACGTGACACCCCCTTTTACTGGATAGCTTGTCCTTCCCTCTAGGAACAGATCGATAACAGACCTTGTATCTGCTATTTGGATGTAATTGCTAGTGTCAGCTGATGTCTGGTGCTGTTTCTCCAAACAGCCCTGGGAAGCTTGATGAGCTGTGGGGAGCAAGAATTTTTTCCAGGCTGGTGCCACACCACATCCAAGAGCCTGAAATTAAGAGAGGGTTTTGAAGAGTTTCCCTGTTCCCTTCTCTTCCTGCTTGTGTTTTGCAATACGTGGGCTGTGAGCTGGGGAGCGGGAGAGGAGAAGTGAAGCCTCCAAAGGCAGTGGTGGATAACTGCATCTGAGCCACAGTGCTGTGTTTGGAGGACTCCAAGGAAATTAAAGCTGCCTGTGTAGTGCTGGTCTCGGTCTGCAGAGCATACAGATTCCGTAGGAGGAAGGGTTCTGCCTTTCATGGGGAGAAGGGAAGAGGGTTCTCCATTGCAAACAATTTATTCTTGCTGAGTCTTTAGGGTAATTGAAGAGGGTAATTGCTGTACTTTCATGCTTCTAATCCATGAGTTGCCTGGGGAGAAAGGAGGAAATGATTCAAGTGCAGTGCAGGGGGTGTAGTGGAAAGGGGAGGTTTACTCCAAGGCTGCCCATTCCCTCCCTGCCTGGTCCTCCCTCTTCCTCGCTCCAGTTTTCTTCTCCCTGGTTGCAGGGAGCCTTTCCTGAGGTAACTGGTAGGAAGAAGAGGGGGTGAGTTGTGGGTAATTTTAGGACTGTTTTTCAAGGGAGAGGCACTTCTTTTAACGAGTGGGTTTGAGATGAGGATTATATGCATGGGAACATAATACTCGGAAAATAGAGAAATATAGTAACTATAAAAAGTCTGCAGTGTCTGGAACAAAAAGAAAATACTTTATTAATACTTCCTAGCTGTGAGATTGGCCTGTGTAATCCTGCAAGGGAAGAGAAGCTGAGTGATTGATGGTTGGCTCTGTCCTGCTTTATCCCCAGACACAGAGGGCTGTATTAAATATGGTCACCTCTTGGTATCACACCCGTAACAAGAGGCATAATATTAAGTTACGGCCTGTGTAGCTGGGGGAGGTCCATGGGATGGCATTTCTGCCTCATTTCAGTCTGTGACAAAACTCCCGTAGATGGAGTCAAGGCTGGAGTCTTGCTCTGCGTATTTGTTTAATCACCCTGTCTCCAGAGAACACAGCACTGCTGGGAATTGCAAAACCATTTCATTAAGAATCCTGGATGCCCGTTTTCCCAGCCCAAAGCTGCGTGCCAGCATGGGCATATTTTTGTTTATTTATAACACCTGCATTTACAGCGCTGTGAAATCATCTGGAGAATGGGATGAGTATCTAAACCCCCCGGGGTGGGGGGAGGTATTTGGAAATATAAAACCTGCCCTGTACAGCTGCATTATGCTTCCAGCGACCAGAGCCCTGACCTGCAGTTGGCCTGTGCTATGTACTGCACTTTCCTCTCTTTCTTTTTAATTATTATCTCTATTTTTGTACCCAACTAAACTGGGTGGTGTAGGGGTGGGAGAGCTGAACAAGACAGATGGATATAATGGGGCTAAATCCTGCCCAGCTGTTTGCTCAGCAGCCATCTCCCTTACAATCCCAAGGAAATAAATGCTCCTCTTGAGGGTCCTGATGGTTAATGATGATTTGAAGAGTGCACACAAACATCCCTGCAGATGCCTGCCTATGAGATTCCGGTCATGCAGGGAGCCCTGGGACCCCGCTCCTCTCGCATTCAGTGCCATGATAAATCATTCATAGCCTCAGCAAATGCAATTCTCTCCCTTGCTCTGCACATAAACAGTCCAGGACCCTGAAGAAAGCTTGTGTTTGTAGTCCTTGGAGGATGAGGCAAGTGCTGTGACAGCTGGGAGGATCTGAAATTAAAGTTATGGGAAGGGCTCTGAGCGTGCATGAGCGTAAAAGCAATTTGGTATGTGTGGGTGTTTTGTTTTGTATCTGTTCTAGGGCGATGAAGGGAGAATTGGGATGTGCTCCTTGTGTCCTGATAAATTAAAAGTATTGCTGTGCTTATAGCCCTTGTTTTGTCGGGAGCTGACTGCAAACATGGATTGTGGTGCCTTGTATGTGGCTCTTGTGTTCAGGTGATAAGAGGAGAGGTAGAGAAGTGCTGAGGTGGAGTCGTCCTGGTTGTAGTTGTGCAAAATGCAGGTTCTTGAAGATCACCTGGGTTTAGTTTGTTTGTTCCAGCCTAAAGTGTGTAGCAGGTTGGCTGGCTGGAGGGGGAGCTTTGAGTCAGCTGCAGCTTGGAGAAGCAGCCTTATCTAATGCCCCCAAAGCAGAGATGGATGGCAGCTGTATCCACATTAGCTCCTTATGCAGAAGCTGGTGTGGAAATGGAGAGTGTTAAGGAGTATTGTCCCTGCTGTCCCCTGAACTCAGCTCCCTGCCAGCATGGCCCTGGTCCCATTAAAACCCGTGCTTGCTTCCCCCCCTGCCCCCTCCCCTGTGTAGGCAGCGTGTGGGTTGGTCGGTATTCCAGCCCTAATCCCCTGGAAACCCCGAGTGGAGGAATGCCCTTGGCCATTAACAGCTGGCAGCTCCAGCCAGCCTGTGGAGAGGAGGGACACTGTGCTGGAATAGCTCTGTCTCTAAGCTGTTTGAAGCAGAGATCCAGCCCTTAGACCTCACTCCTGTCTGTGAACTAATTTGGGTTTCTGGTTCTGAGTGTCGCACAGTGAGCTACCACAGGGAAAGGGAAGAACACACAGGCACCTACACACGCTCTAGAAATATGTCAGAGTTGAGCTTGCTGAGAAGCTCAAGCCCAAGCATGACCTACTTTGAGACTGTTATAATCTGCAGGGGAATGCCCTCTGGATTAGATCAGCATGATCCTATCAATTTGTGCTTTGGGCTGGAGGGAGCACTGACAGAGTTGCTTATTTTCCCCTTTTGCACAGGAAGTTTTTTTCTTTTTTTTTTTTCCTTTTCCTTCTACGTTGAGACCAGCAGAGGTGTTTGACAGGTACAACAGCCTGGGCTCTGCTTTATCGTTGTGGTTCTGTGCTGAGCACCTTCTTGCTGTGGAATAGCAGAGTCCCCCTTCATTTGTGTCTCGGTGAAGTTGGCTGGCAGAGGCTCTGGCCCTGGCCACAGAAAGTTGGGCTGCAGCTGACCCCTCCAGTACCATTTTGATATTCAGCTGTTTCAGTCTGTTTGTTTAGGGTTGTTCTTTTTCTGACCTGCTGCACTGAGAGATGCTTTAATAAAATGTGAGAAATTCTCCAACCCTTGTCTTCCCTCTTGTGTCACCAGCCATTGTTTATGTAAGAGCTAGAAATCTTTTTATTTTTTTTTTCCCCAACTAACAAATTGCTTCCAGAGCACAGCAAGGATATGCATCTCCACAGCAAGAAGGAAATAAATAGGGAGGCTGCATTTAATTTCAGTGTCTGCCAGAAAGTGGGAAGCTAGCACTTGCCAAGGAAAGATTTTTGGAATAGAGGTGCACCACACTTAATTTTCCAGGAGACTTTCTGAAAATAAAGAAGCTGGAATGGAAATAAAGCTTGCTGTGATGAAGAGAAATTGCTACCCGTTGGCTGGGAGCTTGGCCTTTGATTACTGAGGTAGCTTTGCCTCGGGTGACTCTGGGGGGCTTTCAAAGAGGCTTTTCTCCCATCTGTAGTACCTGGCACAACAAGAGGAATGAGGAGTGAGGGTTGTTTGGTCCACTGGTGTGAATTGTTCTGCCAGACTTCAAAGAGAAGTGGAAATACCTAATCTGTCGCTTTCAAAAGGAGGAATAAAATATTCTGATAGATTCTAAATGGAATCACATCAGCGGTGCCTCTTCCACCGTTGCCTTTGAGCTGCTCACTGATCTTTCTGATTGGGGTAATGCAGTGAGGAAGATACAGTATTCCCTCGAGGGGAGCAGCTTGTGAACATTACTGTTCAGTCAGCCTGAAAAGCTCTATTACGGACAGATTTAGACCCGTCTTTGTGCGCTGAGAGGCACAGCCTGGCTTCCGGGAGCAGGCTTTGTCTGGAGGACAGGTGCACGTTGGGCTGAATTATATTTACCCTTTTTATCTCCTGCGTGCACCAGTTTCACCTGCTGTCTGAGGGAGGGGGGTTGGTGAAAGGGTTAGAACAGGCTGTGGTGGGGCTGATTATCCAGTTTATGGGTCCCAGCAGTGAGGCATCTCTCCTGCAGGATTGCAGCATCCTTTCTCAGGCCCATCCGGTTTTGGCAGCTCTCCAGACACCTAATGAGTTGTCCTCTGTGAAACCGGGAAGGTGAGGGGAGAAACAGATTTGCAAACAACCCAACCAGTATTGATTTTCTTCGTTTCCCACATACCCTGCCAGGTTTCTGTACACCGGCCTGGCAGCTGTGGGTTGTGCTCGTTGCCAGTGAGGCTGGAGTGAGCTCAGAGTGTCTGTGGGGTGGCCTGGGGGGCTGCTCTGCCATGGCTGTGGGGTTTTCCTGTGTATGAGGTCAGGCTCAGTTGCTTGTTATGTACAAAACTGGGAGGTATGTGCCTGACCTTGGCTATCTCTTTTGCTGTCTTACATATTTCTGTGCCCTAGTACTTGAATTTCAGTCCTGAGAGCCTGGTCTTGCAATGAAAGGCACTTTTTCTGCTTGTGAAAAAAGACCCAGGAGGTCTCTTGTGTGTTACTGGGAGCTGCTGAAGACAAGCGGGGGAGATTAAAGTCAGGTGGATAAACCATCAGCCTCATTAAATGTGCTGCCAGAGTGTCTTCAAGGTTTTGTCTGTGTTTCTAGAGTTCTGTAATAGCTTGCATTGAGCTCGAGGAGATGTCATGTAGGAGTTTTTGGAACAGTATGAATATGGAAAAGAGAGGATTTCCTGAAAGTACAGTACAGATTGTTCTCTGTCTCTTGCAGCTCTACTGGCGTGTTTGAGAACATACCTTTTATCTCTGTTGCTGTGCTCTTCATGTCCATCCCTTGAGGAATTTCAGCACGGCAGATTGGATTGTTCAGCCTTCATATAGATCCAGCTCTTCCATGCTCCTCTGTAGTGGGCCTGTCTCTGATGCTCTTTGAGTATCGAGCCTCCCAAGTGTCCTGTAAAGACCACAGGCTCCCCTGTTCTGCTTTGCAGAAGCAGCACAGCTGGAAACAGAGGAGTAAATGCCAACTACTCACTGACATACTGTGGGATTGGGCTGCATTGAGGAGTTTTAAGAGGAACAGGCTATAAAACCTCTTGTAGTGCAGCATGAGGGGGTTGTTCCTTGGAGGCAATCCATCACAGGGTTGTTTTGGTGCCCTGGTTGCTGTAAGAAGAGCAGGGCTGACTCCCTTCGTGCCTTGATGCTGTGTCTCCTCTCAGCAGGAGGGTGGACACATGGTGTTGTGCCTGCAGTCACAGCCCCTCCCATGGCCATCTCCTGGATCACATCCATTGGGATGGGAGAGTGCCTTCAAGGCACTGCATGGCTGCAGCAGAGCAGCCACACCAGCAGAAGCTCTCCATGAGCTCATGGAGAGGTCCCAGCTCTGGCACGTTGCTGTCCCAAAGCACGACAGGGTCAGCTCCACAGGGCAGTCAGCCAGAGCCAGCTTGGAGTGGCTGCTGCAGCAGAGCAGGGTGCCAGAGGAGGTGATGCAGAAGGGGAGGGAGCAAGGAAAAGTTCCCTTTGAAAAATGGCAGTGACAGCAGGAGGGCATGAGGGTGAGGCCTATTGATTACATGCTCATCTCAGTTTCTTTTGTGCCTGTTTGAAGGCACAACTGTGTGGACAAAGACGCCCTGTGCAGTGGTCTGAGGAGGATGGTGGTGCAGCAGGGTCTGGTGCAGCCTCTGGGAACTGAAGCTGCAGAGGCTGGTCTTTCTGGGCTTTAACCCAACTTTGCCAGCAATGCTGACTTCTTGGAGACAGCAGGGTGTTCCTGGTGAGAAAAGCTTCCTGGAAGAATGATTTTTGTTCTTAGTATGAGGTCTGAGCTGTCTGGTGAAGGCAGCTAGCGTGTGGGCTTACCGAGAGCCTTTGAAATGTTGAGGATGCCTTTGTGCGTCACTGTAGGAATCCATAAAAGTCCTATTCATGCAGTTGGCATTAAAAGGTTTAAAGAACCATTTATGCAGGGAACTAGTCTTGCCCCTAGAAAGAGAAAGCTGGCTCAGCAGCTGCGTGCAGCTCAGTTGTGTTGCCACATGGTCTAGGATTTATCCTGCTTGTAAAACACTGCATTTAAAGAATGCTTCCCCCAAAGCCACTTGTGCCACATTCTTTGTATCTGAGTATATTCCCTTATCTTTTATCTCCCTGCTTTCCAAGTACAGTACTGATTAGCTGTGGAGAACATCCAGTCCCTTTGGAGGTGGGCAGTGGTGACTGTGAGCCATCTCCTGAACTGGGAAGCTGAGAAGAAGCATCAAGATGGTTTACGTGTTTTCAAGCTGGGAGACCTGTGGCATGTTCCTAGTTCCCATTGACGTGCCTGGTTAGGTGTGTTAGTGTGTTTGGGTGCCTGTTCCTGCAACAGAGGCTTTTCAGTATGAGGATAGTTTTGCTTTTATGTACAAGTACAATGACACCTTTTCTCAGTCTGGCAGGGAGTGCTGCGTTCTCTTGTTACTGAGCCAGAAGGTGAGACCTCCAGGGCTTGGCATTTGCAGGGCATGTCTGTCATCCATGAGCTGTGCATAAGATGAATCTTGCAGCAGTTCCCTCCTCATGTTGTTCTGTGACTGTTCATGTGTTATATGAGAGCTGGGCACAGCCTGGTCTTGGGAAATGCACCCTTTTTAGGAAGGAGTGAAGAGCCAGCGTGAACTGGAGAAACCAGCTGGTGCCACGGGAGGATTTGGCAGCTGTCCTTACAGGCTTTCTGGCTGGAAAACCTGAGTGTCCCTGGGCACACTGTCCTGGAGGACAGTTGTGGGTGGATGTAACAAGTGTGACCAACTGATGGGAGGAGATTGCCTGTCTCCCTGTGCACCTCGTGCTAAAAATACCGGCGTGTCATGGGAAGGGAATGATGTAGGCTGGAAAGCTTATGTGTGACAGAGGAATGGAAGCAGCCTGTTCCTTGGGGAAAATGCTGAGGAAATCCAGCACCACTGGAGCGAGGACCCAGCACATGGAGAGCCAGGTGTTTCAGCCTCTCACAAGGTGCATGGTCTCCCGTGGGAGAATGGATGTTTCTCGTGGTGTTTGGGAGTGTGAAACATGGTGGGTGATGCAGCTCCTGTCCCAGGTTTCTTACAAAGCTGTCTGTGTCCTCTGCGTGTCACTGACCGAGTAACACACTTGTTTTGTTGATTTGGAGTGGGAAAACATAGCTGGAGTGGGAGTGTACATGGCAGATGCCTGTTTTCTCTCAGAAAGCCTGGGGGTAGTAAAGACCTAATTAGCATTCTTGTGAAGGCGAGTCATAGGGAGACTCCAAGATTTAGGTTTGCAAGGAGGGAATTGGCATCAGTGAAAACAACAGATTGCTGAAAATGTGCAAGCAAAGTACTTGATGCTCTGGTGGAGGAGAGAAGGCGGCGTGGCAGGGGCAGTGGGAGCAGTCAGGTATGTGGTACAAGGGCACAGACTTTCTTCAGCATAGATAGAATAGTGGCCTGAGTCAGTGTCCTGTGTTAGTGCCTTGTTTCCATTGAACTCCACCCTGATGGTGCCGAGGTGGGAAGACCTATGTCAGGATTTCAGCTTGCTGAGGAAAGGTGAACTCTGCAGTGCCTGAGGGTCGCCAGCCTGCCCAAGCACCAGGCAGGACTGTGAGGAATTCAGTGGCAGGCTGTTTTGTCTCTGTAGTCCCATTTCATTTGTTGTTTTGGAAAGTTTTCTTTGGAGGTGATCCAGTGATAAAATCCTTGTGTGAGGCCAACAATTTCCAAAAGTTTGTGATTGTTTTTTCCTGTACCCTTTTGTCTCTGAAGGAGACTATACATTTGCTTATGTTGGCTGGGAGAGATGCTCTCGGAGAAAGCAAATGAAAGTTTAAGATGTTGAACCTCCGGTGTAGAGCTAATCACTCTATTTCTGCATTTGCAGTATGTTCTGTGGGTTTCATTTATCATGATGAAGTTTAGTTGAGCACAGCTCTCTTGCTGGTCTTCCAGTCCTCTGCCTGAGGCACATATGCTTCCATTAATTTTCTGCTATTATCCACTCGGGTGTCCTGTGTGATCCAACATGCTTAATTTCATTCTGCTGAGCACCAGCTCTTCCGATCTGAAGTTAGCACTGCGATTTGCAAGCATCATAAGGAAATGAATCTTTCTTTTCTGGAGATAACTGCTTCCTGAATTTCTGTTCTATTCGTAATGCACTAATAACCTCCATCCACCAAATCCCGCTCAACTGTTTGTGTCCCTTGGGTTTCTGTTGAACTGGAGTGTTCTAAGCTGTGTTATTGTTGCATCCAGAGCCTGCTGAGGACCGTTTGTGCTTGGTGCTGCTCCCAAGTCAAAGCTGGTCAGTGTGTTGGAAACATTAGAGGCTCTTTGAGCCTTGTGCAGAGCTGCAGCAAAGACTTGGAATACGTGGGTGTCAGAGGCCTTTGGAAAAGGGGAAGTTACTCTGTTTCCACAGGCTGGACACATGAATCCGCAGAAAGTGGATGGGTGATGGGCGTGGTGTAAAGCTCTGATGTAGGATACGAACTGGGATGTAAAAGCTGACCTTCTGCAGGCTGAGTTTGGGAGCTGGTGGGCCTACAAAGCATGACCAAGGGCAGAATCTCTTTGGGGGTTGGTAGGCAGACAGGAGATCTTTGACAAGGTTGTGCCATGGATTTGCAGCTGCTTGCTGTTTTTAAAGCCTGGCTTCAAAGATGCCAAAGTGCTCTGGGTGTCTTTGTTCCTGGGTAAAAGGGTTGGGCTCCCCTGTAGTTCTGACACCCCAGGGTCCTCCACAGCATCCCTGACATCTGCTCCAGTCCTTGGGTAACTCTGTACAGAAGTGTCTTTGCTTCTGATGCCTGGTGGTGCATCACTGCTGGGCCAGAGTAATTTTTCACAGCCTGGATTTCTGAGCTGGAAACGCCTGGTGATCAGGCCTGGTGCTGGACAAAAAATGCACGTAACTTGTGGACTGAGCAAATACCTCTCATAGCAGACTGTTTGCACAGAGAAGCAAAGTTTAGAAGCAAAAGCAAACATACACCAGCTAACGGAGAGGGTGAGGCAGTGGAAGAATGCCGAGACGTGTTTCTCTGTCTGCAGATCCATTTCTTACTTGGCTGCTCAAGGATTTAACACTGATGATCCAGAACTTGACAAGGAGCATTTTGGTCTATACTTCTTAAAACCAGTTTCAGACCTTCTGCCTGCACAGACACTTAAGGACTGGTGTGACCTGGGGGATTCTGCTTGCCTTGGGGTTCAGACATTGCCTGTGAGGGGTGAGCATGGGTGTGCTTGTGTTTGCACATATCTTCAGGAGCTGGAGAGGAGTGTGGCTGAGCTGTTGCCCTTTGAGCTCAGACAGTTGTGCTGCTCAGGTTTGTGTATAAGAGGAGCCTAACGAGGCTGCTCATGGTCAAGTTCCTACCTAGGGATAGCTCCGTGTCTCAGAACCAAGTGAGGGGGCATGGATGGCTTTGGGGGAAGGAAGGAAGGTGAGGTTTTTCTTTTACAACTCCCTTTATAGTGGCCAGGTCTTGCCTTTGAAGTGCTTGTGTGGATCCATAGACCGTGGGGGTCTGCAAGGCAGTAGGAGCTGCTGAGCTGTGTAATGATGGTCCCGAATATTTAATTAGCTAATGATGTTCTATAATTTAATTAAAAGTATCTCAGAATATCTAGGCAGCTGGAGGAATATGTCTTTGCCTTCCCTCAAGCCTGCTGCCGATAAGTGCGTTAATCTGCCTGCATTTGTTCTGTAAAGGCATGCTTCTATCAGGTTTTCAGGAAAGTCTGTTTCCTTTTAAATGGAAAAAAGATAAGGCAAGACACTTGAGTCCTTTGTGGCTAGAGCCTATAATCCTCCACATGAGGGAAGTTCTGTTTGAGGCTTTGTCTGGCATTTCAGTGGTACAGTATGTTGCTGACTATTCTCAGCCTGCTTTGCATAGGTAATTAATTTGTCCCCTGCAGTAATTTCTCTGTAGTGATAATGCTGTAAATGCCCAACTTAGGTAGTTATGTGTGAGTACATGTAAAAGAACTAGTCATGGTGTAAATGACTGAGATGAAGAGATGGGTGTGTACAAAGTACTGAGCATTAGCAACAGGCTGCACTGCCTTCACCAGGTAATGCAAAATAGTTCAGGCTCTGAACAACTCATTGTCCAAACCTTGGTAACAGTGAGTACAAAGAGTGCAGGGCACACCTGGAAAAGTCTTTTTTTATGGATGTTTTCCATTTAGCCCTTGCAGTGGCAAAGTTTTTTTGATGTTCTGTTTTTGTTTTTGTTTTTTTTTAACAGATAGAGAAATTGAGGTTTGGAGACCTTAAGTGACATGTTCCAGGAAGATGTTATCGGCGCCGAGATTAGCCGTGGGCTGTTTCGTGGCTTTCCATCTTGTGCTGCTGAACATCCTGGCAGAGAAAGCGTAGGTTAGACACCCTGGTACCTGCCAGCCCTGTGTTCCCTTGGGCTGGATGGCAGAGTGCACAGATCCAGCTTTGCCTTTTTCCTTCCAGGGGCAGAAGGGGCTGTAGCCAGCAAAGAGAGCAGAGCTGAAGATTAGAGTTTGCTTGCAGTAAGGAGGAGGCCTTGTATGCAAAGGGCACTGTATATAATTGGGCTGAGCTGTGTGTCAGCTGTTTCCTGCTGTGTGGCATTTGATCTGCAGCAGAGATCAAGTCCTGGTGACGTCCTCTATTGAAGCTGGTGCCTTGTTGTTTCAAGGGAAGCCTGTATTACTTATTCATGTGGTTTTCAGAAGTTGCCCCACAAGACTATATTTGAGGGTCATCTTATTTTTGTTTTTCTTTCTCCAAATGCTTTCCATCTATTACATACCCCCTTTGTTGGTCATGTCTTCAGAAGCAAACATTTCTGGAATTCTTGGTAGTTTCTATTTAAAGGGGAAAAGAAAGTTGAAAATCAGCAAAATCTTCTGTTGTGCGTGCGTTTGTTTCTTCGCGTGCAGGGTCTTTCAGTGCTCAGTTCTAACCGGTTGAATTATTAAACTTGAAAAGCATATGCTCTTTAGAAAGCATTCACATGTCCTGTAAACATGATGGATAACAAAGCAGAGCCTAATGCAATTGACAGAGCTTTGTTGGTGTTTGGAATGTGGGTGTTTGTCAACTGCTGTTTTCTGGTTGTGGGGTTTAGGATTTGCTACTGGGGGAGCTGGTGGCTGATCTGGAGTCTGCTCCCTTGTTCTGCAGGATTGAACGTGCTGTGTGGAGCTGGATTTTCCCTGAACCAACATAGTGGAAGCCCAGGGTGGAGGTGAAGGGATGGTCCAGGCTCACTCTTGGACATATCAAACCTCCCCAGCCCAGGGATGTTTGCACAGGTGCTTTTTTGGATGTCCCTCTCTGCCCAAGGAACAGGAGCCACCCATGACCTTCAGGCTGGAAGTGAACCAGTGCTTGTCCACCTTTGGGAATTGTTACTTTGGCAGGGCCATCAGCACTTAGGGCTGTGGTTTATACAGAGCTGTCTCTCTCCAGAGCTGCCACCTGGCACCTGTGGCATGGGGAAGTGTGTGGTGCAGTTTGCTGTGGACCAGGGGCTCAGGGATGACCCTCCCTCCTGCAGGAAGGAGCACACATGTCCTGTCCTGTTCCTGTGACCTGGGACAGGGTGGAACTGGCCAGGAGGAGCTTGGAGGCTGAGGTGCTGGGATGTCCCTGCTGTGTGCTGGGGAGAGGAAGGATTGTGCCTGCTGGTCTGCTCGAGGTGTTTCTGAAACTGTAATATCTGGGTGCATTAGGTTTGCTCATATTGTCCTAATCTCTGTACCAACCTTTTTTTGGTAAGGAGTCAGAGAGAAACTGATTGATTTGCACTGAGGTGTTCTTTAATTCAGGGCTGGCTTCCTCCTCAGTGCCTCTGGGCCTTATTTTTTAAGCTTTTGGATGTGCAGAATAAGTAGCTCTTCCAGCAGCTGCCAGGGCAGCATAAGAGGCCTGTGCAGTCAGTATTTGAACCTCTGCTCTGAGAGGCTTTTCCCCACCTTGTCCCACCCCGCCCCACTGTGAATAACTAACCAGTGCACAACTGATGGTGGTTGGGACTCGAAAACTTTCCCACATAAAACATGCTGGCAGTGCCAGCAGAGATGAGGGTGAGAGGAGACAGCTCTGCTGTGCCAAAGTGCTCTTTCATCTCTTTTCAGCTCTCCCCGTGAGGGGTCCTGGCTCACAGCACATAGATGCCTTGTGCAGATGTCTTGGCTGGGAAAGAAGTGGCCCCTTTTCCCTCCCAAGCAGAGCAGAGAGATATAAGAAAGCTATTGATCTGCCTGTAGCCAGAGTAAGCTGAGCCAGGCTCTGCAGTGCTTTATTGAGCTGGATTAAGGCTTTGTTGCTTACTGGAATTAAAAGGAAGGAGGAAAAAAAA
>VYZS01106406.1:0-14409 GCA_013400695.1 Neodrepanis coruscans | reverse complement strand
GGGAGGTTGGCTGGAGGACTGCAGCAGCCAGCTCTGCAAATAACAGGGATTGCCATTGACATCTTGTGCCTGAATGTGTTAAATTTTAATTGTCATTTAACTTTACTTGTGTGGTGGAGCGTAACCCAAATATTTCTTCCATCTTAAAGGCTGCAAGCTCTGCTTGGTGCACATGATCCAGCTGATTTTGCTTTACTCACTGGAGCCAAGAGGTTGGCCAGGATTAATGCCTGCTGCTGGTCTGAGGTGCCCTGCCGAGTTCATGTTGTCTTGCTTGACTTTGAGGGAAGAGGGTTGATTTGTGGGACCACGTGAACTTCAGCTAAAATGTTCTCTGCTTGGTGCCTCTGCAGTGGTTGGTTTCACCTCCTCACTTTGCTCACGTGCAAAGGAAGAAGTGCTCCTTGGACTTGGGAGGCGAAAGGGGCTTTTCTGGGTGTTTTCAGTTGCTAGAGAGCTGTAGTGATCTTTAATCCTAAGGTGCAAATTGCCATTGCAGCATTTTCCAGGGGAAAAGCAGCCTTGAGAGGAAATGGAGCTATAAATGAGTCTGGCTGGGCTCCTGGCTGGGTGTTTTGAGCGAGGGTTTGTGCTCTCCCTTTTGGCTACAGGCCAAGCTTTCAAAGGCAGCTTGGCAGGGCTGTGCTGTGTGCTCAGGTACCCCCTAACCCTCGCCTGCTGATGTTCTGATAACAGGCTGTGTTGGGGCTGATCGTGTGCACGCTCGGCCCTGCTTGCCAGTGCTGTGCTTTGATGGCTGTAAGTGTGCTCTGGCATCATGCAGTTCACCCACAGACTCTGAGAATCTAACCTTGTAATTTTAGCAGCTGGCTCAGCACTGTAGCTGAGCAGATAGGCTGGTTAAAATAAATAAATAAAAGTACAGGCCTGTTTCCTGTGCATGTCAATATTGGAATAATTTTAAATGGTGTGTTTTCTCCTGGTCACTGACCTATAGTTTATTCCATTATCGACTGCTGGGTTACTGGCTCTTTGTGTGCTGTGGTTAAGTGAACTGTAAGGCTGAAATCATCTGGCTGGAGTGGTGTTGCTGGGCAGGAACTCGACTCTGGCTGACTCAGATTGGGGTGAAAGTGTACCCTGTGGCAACTCAACTACTCATTTATCTCCACCTCCCCCCCAATAAACGGGTTAAACAACACAGTGGAGTATCGATCCTGCTTTCATCTGGTGGCCCCAGGCTGTAGCAGTTACCTTTGTGCCACATTCCTGCTGCTTTCCCAACAATGCCGTACATTTTCTCCAGAGCTCCCTCCCTCCCCTCGGTGACCTTCTCCCGGTTCTGCTGTGATGGTTTTGCTGCTGGACGCCTTCGGTGCTGTGAAGCACATTCAGCACCATTGTGGGCAGAGGTCGGCAGCCTCTGTAGGTAAAGGCTTGCTCAGTTGCTGTGATGCTGTGAACACTACAAAGTGAAGTTTGGTGGCTTGGTAACTTGCTTTTGTTCCCCAGGCTCTGCTCTGTGAACTGCTGGCCTCAGGTGAGGTCCTGGAATAACCACGCTCTCATCTTTCAGGGTGTTGCAGGTACAGTGGGGGCTGGGTGAAGTCCATGCACCTCCTGTCTTTGTTGGTGTCGGAGTTAACTGATAGATGATCAGAAATTGCTGCCTCATGTTGTCCTGGTCATTTGGCAGTCGTGGACCTTCAGTGGTGCAGTGGTATATTTAAAACTCCTTAATAAGACTCCTGGAGTGGCCGGTATTGCTGCTCTTAGCGAGGTGCTTCCGTCTGAGAAGTGCCTGAATCTTCTGACTGTTGCTGACATCCAAGTTGCCAGTGGGTGATTTGAGTACAGCCCGATTTGAGACCCTGGACTGTCCTGTCTGTGCCGCCTGCATTGCGCAAAGGCTCTGCAAACATGGGCTCAGAGAAACAATGCAGCTGGAAGGAGCCTGTTAAGCTGTGCTAAGACCAAGTAAACCGTCATCCCTTTCCACACCGACAGCCTGGGGCAGGTTACAGAGTGCTGAGTCCCTGAGCTGAGCTGCACGTGTTTATTCACAAGGGAAGAGGGTGGTTTGCTGTTTCTTTTGCTGTTGGCTTGAACACTTGCTCTGAGCTTGCACGTCCTGCCTGGGACTGCCTGAGGCTCTTTGGGGCTTTTGGCTGCTGCAGAAAAGTAACTTCAGTACACAAATATTTAGAAATACTGTTCTGTATGATCTGTTTATATTTCAGGTCTAATGAGGACTTGATCTTTGTTGGTGACTGCTTTGCATGTCTTGAGTGTGGGCTATGGGGGTGTTAGAAAGATTTTTTTGTGTGCTGCTGCTCAGCTTCCCAACCAGATGCATCCATCATCTTCAAAAGAAGCAGAGAAGAAAGATGGCTCATACTTTTTTTTTTTTGAGCCGTTGGAATTTGGCATCCAAATAAACAGGTGTTCTGGCACGGGAGCAGAGGAGTGCTTGTCTCTGAGCTCCTGTCTCTTGTCAACATGAGGATCTTTGGGGAGTCTCTATCAAAGAGCTGACTTTACTAATGAGGTAATTTATTTTTTTTTCTGCTGAGGGGGTTGGTGAGTAGCTGGGTTCCTGGTGTCTGTGGCAGGGTAGGCTGGTGCAAGAGGTAAATGTCTCTTTGGAGAGCAGCCCAAAAATCGCCTTGGATAGAATTAAACTCTGAAAGTAAATAACATGACTACTCTGTGAACCCCTGGCCTTACGAGGCAAATACTTTGGACTGTCAATCCCAACGTTATGTGCTGTATTCAAACAAGGTCATGTCTGCTGTTACTGGTGAACAGATGCTGGGAGTAACCCTTGAAGCTCTGAGAATCCCAAATCTGAAGAGTTTTAGAGACTGGATTTTGGTACTTTGGCTCACAAGGTGAAGTGCACATCAACATTTACCAACATTTTGTGTGCAGGTCTCCCCAAAACCTGATTCCTTAGTTCTACCATTTGACCTCTAAGTCTGGACTTGCTTGATGTAGAGAAAAACATGTGGATGGTATGGAAAAAGCCTTCTAATATCACTGCCCTCTTGTGTGACCCCTGCCAGGGTTGTGTGCAGAGGACAGGCTGGGCTCAGGAGGGTGAAGCTGGCAAACCCCTGCTCTGTCCTAACTTGGTTACTGGGCTTCCACGTGGTGCCACTTCCAAGATAAGGCAAACACTGCAGTGACCTTATCCAGGGACCTCACTGACGTCAACATGTGCCTGTCCATTAACCTTGCTGGACTTTGGGTCAGGTTTTTTTTGAAGGCTGGGCATTGAAAGCAAAGAGTGAAAGGCTGGGGTCACTCCAGTCTTTGCTGGGGTAAGTGGAGCAAAGACAAGGGGCAGGCTGTGTGAGTGAGCCTGTTGGGAGGGTCACCCCACAAGTGACTGAAGGCAGAAAGGTTTACCCTGTCTTGAGCTTCTTATGCCAAACCTCTCTTACAGACCTGCTGCTGCGCCTCTCAACACGCACCTCCCTTTAATGTTTGTTTGTGTGTGTGTCCCTGAGGCGCTTTGAAAACCTCTGGAGATGCCTAAAAGGATTGAGGCACCCAAGGGTCTGTGCACAGGATCAGCACAGCATGCTTGGTTTTTATTTTGTCCTTAAATAAAAGCAGGCTCTGAGCAGATGGAAACATTAGCATGAGTGCTGTGTGCCTTTGTGTTCTAATGCTGCCTCCCTGAGCAGCCAGGGAGATGCATTATGGAGTTCTTGCTTTAAAAGGACCTTGATGGCAGCAGCCAAGCTGGGGCAGCCTTGGAGAGGACTCATAGGCCATTTCTTGGTGCTTTGTGTCGTGGAGTGCTGCGTGGCTCAGGGGCTGCCTGTGAAACTCCTGTGGCATAAAAAGCCCAGATGCAAGCCTGGGTTGGTAAGTTATAAGTGAATGACATTAACTGGGCAGGAAATGTTCCTGCTTGGCTTAAGAGTTCTACACAGCAAACAAAGAAACAGAAATAACAAACACTGGGTTTACTTAGGAGTAATGTGATTTTGCTTTTTATTGTGAGCTGCAGGAGAACAGTAACTTTGACCTTGTGTGAACTTCTTCCAAACCACACCACCTCTGCCTGTAGGCACATTGGTGCATGTCTGCTCCTTAGGTTACCTGCTGTGTTCATCATGTTGATACCTGATGTGTTTTGGTACCTCACTGACTGTTACCCTGCTCCTTTCCTCCCCCCTCCATGCCTGTGCTGTTTCCTGAAGGCATTTTGGCACCAAGGAGAAGGCAGAAGTAGCACTTACAACATAAAGGATTCCAGATGTGAGCATGCCTTGGACACTGCTGGTGCAGGAGAAATGCATAATCCACACAGGTGTTCACATTATAGTGTGGCCACATGGTATGTGTGGGTAAATATCCCACATAAAGCTGATTGTTTTTGTAGGTTAGTTTCCTCTCTCCCTTTTTTAAACTGTAAATTGAAATCCACACTCTGGGGAGCCTGCAACTGTATATCTGTTAGCTGCATTCCCTGCTGCAGTGTCAATTTGATGGCTGCAGCTTCACATTCTTAAATGTCAGATGAGGTGTTGGAAGTTCCTCTCTTCCTGCTGGAGGAGGTTGGAGGAGGCCCTTGAGAACTGTTTGTTGTAGGAAATGACAGTTGCCAAGATCCTCTGTTTCGATGGAGCCTACATGATCCCTTCACCTTGTGAAGGAGGAAATAATGCTGATATTGTCACTTCAGGCCCATCCCTGGCCAGAAAGCAAAATGTGGTCCTTCTTCTGATGCACTGATTGCCTCTGCTGCCATTCTCTGAGGACAGGTCAGCAGAGATGGCTTTGCTGAGAGACTGTGTCTCCTTCCCTGTGCAGTACTTACACTTCCCATAACACTCTGCAAATTATTTTGCAACTTTATTTTTACAAGGAACGGGCAAATGGTTCATATTGCACTTTGGGGGAGGTTGCATGCTAATGAAAGCAAAACCTGGATTTTTCTTTTCTTGGTGAGAAGTTTAATTGTGAGCATCTTGAACACAAGATCATGGTGGGGTTGTGAGTTAGACAGTCTTTTTTTTATGGGAGGTAGCTGGAAAACTCATCCCTCCTGCTGATGCTGGTTCTCCTTGAAAGCTTTATAGTGACTGCTCTTGACTATGTGTTGGTTTCGTGACAGAGTTGTTAATCTTTGTGAAGGTGATTGCATTCCTTTTTCTACCAGGTAACCTCAAAATAAAACCACTACCACTGGGTCTGTATCTTTTCCATTGATGCAGCAGATTCCAAAGTGCCAAGTGGGGAATTGTCTTTTCATAGGGGTGCTCCTTCTGATGCTTTAGACAAGCCCTGTGCATTGATTGGAACAAATTACATTGAACCTCCCGAGCTCTTAAATTATTTTGTGTTCTAGAGTTGATTTGGAGAGTGAAAACTGGATGTCACAACAGTGTCTCCAAGACACTGCTGGAGGCAGTGATGCTCATTGCAGGGTGTGCAGGCAGCTCGTGTGTGCACTGTGCTGAGCAGCACCTCCACACTGGCAGGGCTGCTGCACAAGAGGTGGAAAGGCATCCCGGGGTGCTCCTGCTTTTATGCTGCTCTCCAGCCTTTTGTTCTCATTTTTAAATGGGTACTTAGAATTCTCGGAGCAATTTGATTTAAAAATTAAGAACTGTTGAACTGAAGGATTTAAAAAAACCCCTCAGGATTACCTAATGTGAGGCTGGTGTCTGTACCATTTCACACCCTCTTACTCCTGTCAGTCAGGGCGCTTTTTATACACACATGAATTTTCTGAGACAGACCTGGCTGTCTAAGGCTGAGGTGTTGTCCTGACTACCTCAGGCTGTCTCAGGGAACTGCTTGGGGTGCAGTTTCCTTTTCTGCATTTCCCAGCCATGCTGCTGCTGTATCTCCTCTGATCAGGCAGGGAATTGAGACTTCAGAGGCTCCTGAAGTTGCCTGGGAAAACGCTGCGGTGTCTGAGCAGCTGGCGAGGGCAGGCAGGGCTGGCAGACAGGGAGGGATGTGACTGTCTGGAGCAGTGGGAAGGAGGCTGCACAAACTGCCCAGTGAGGCTTTGGGGAGCCACATCCTCCGTTCCTGGCTTTGATTTGGTGTGAAAGGTTCGGCTCCAGGCTGGTGACCTCCCCAGCCTGGCAGCGTGGCAGGAGCAGTTTCTTGCGTGAGACCTTTCTTGATTTCTGTGCTGACCTGGTGTGTCATGCTCTGGAGACGATGGTTTTGTGAGGATGCTCTTGGGTGGCGAATGAAGTGCTGTGATATATATTCCCCCCAAGCCCCATGGAGTATTATTTTTGTTCACTTCTTGAGTGAAAAAGAAGAATCTGGCAACTGTGTAGGAGGCCGCTGCTTTGACTGGTGTACACAAGCATTAACAATGATAAATCTGGGAGGGGGTTATTTAGGATTATTTTGTCTTATTTTTTAACTTTGAGCTCTTCTGGACTTCTCTGCATGCAGGTAGGAAAATGGGAGGTATAAAACCTGAGGCTTGGTCAATGCCTTTGTCCCAGGAGAGGTGCCAAGTGTCAGAGGAGCTGGAGTTTGGGGCTACAGTATTCCCAAATGCTGCTTGAGGCTACAGCATTCACAAACGTGTCCTCTTGTGCGTTTTCCACCTCGTGGGGCCCAGAGCAGTTATCTGTAACAGTAGTAACATAAATTGAATGAGCAGTCGGGTTAAATAAGTAATGAAGTTAGCAGGGTGCCTAATTAAATTAAATTCAAAATTATGTGTGGATGATGCCTTTCTAATAATTGCTGTAGGTTTGTCATTGAGGAACTCCACACTGCCCTCTTGGAGGAAGCTTCCCCTTTCCCAGGTGAATGTTGGTAGCACAGAGGGATGCATTTTATACTTTGAGTTTGCTCTTGTGACCCTTGCAATGTTGCTGTTTTTCTGTTCTGCTGAGATGTGTGGAGGGAGTTCAGTTGATTGCAGCCTCTGCTGCTTATATGATGTTTTTTTTCCATTCCTACAAAGGGTTTCTGCTTTGCTCCTGCCCTCCTAGACCAGCCTTGGCTCTGTTCCCTCAGCCCCTGTGCCATGCTGTTCTCTTGTAGGGACTGTCCCCTATCCTTCCCATCCTCTTGGTGCCTGGGTAGTCTCTCTTGCCTTCATAAAGCATTGGAGCCTGACGACATGCCTGGTTACTCTGGACATGATGACTTAGCTCACTGCTTTATGTGAAAATAATCTCTTAATATCCATCTTCCCAGGCTTTTTTTCAAACAGCAGCACTTTGAAGGTATGTGTCAGTTTGGGATAAACATTAAGCTGAGGTGGAAGAACAGTTTGGAAGCAGAGGAAAGGTGCTGAAATTAAAGACACTTGATAAGACGCAGCCATTATGGCCACCAAAGGGAATTCTCCTCTCTCCAGACTGTGTTGGAGGCAGTTTCTCCCTGTCCTGGGCATGATCAGGCACTCAGTGCATTTTGAAGATGGGTTGTCAAGGCAGAGCTGGCTCTGGCTGGCAATTACTGACCTTTGAGGTAATGTGTCCTAAATAGAAGATGTGAGTACATCAGAGGAAGAATTGTAATTGTCATCACCATCTTTTCACCTCCTTTTGAGAGGGACAGGTCTATTAGAGGGGCTGTGTTCCAGCAGAACTGGTCCTGCCCCTCCAGGAGATTATTGCTGGCTTTTCTGAAGGCGACAGTAGATGTGGGGAGGAGAGAGAACCCAAACGACCAGAGCTCCGTTGCTGCTTTTTTTTAGTTCCCTCCTGCCCCACTGCTCATTTTGCACCAGGGTTTATGTACTAACCCAGATTATGTGTTCAGTGTAGTGTCCAAACTCTCCTGATGCAGGGCAATGGTCCTGGGGACCCACAGCTGGCAGCATGTTTTGGGCAGGGAGACTGTTCTTCATTAATCAGCAGATGCACTGCAGAGGGACGCCTGGGGCAGCAGCTACGGTGATGAATTACGGAAGATTTTTGTCACATTCTGGGCAGTCTGATTCTCCTTTGTTGATGGCTTTTCTGGGAAAACCTCCTGGTGATGAACTAGAGGATTATGAACCTTTTTTTTCCTCCAGGAATGGCAAATGCTTTTCAGTGTTTCCCTCTGCTGCTTCATCAGAGAATCTGAAGTTCCTTTGCAAACCTTTAATTAGTCCTTGATTGGCCTCAGCGCCTTCACTGTTGAGATGAGCAGCAGGATTGGTGAGCCTTGTTATCCCCCATCTCCTGAGTGGAAGTGTGGAAACAGAAGGATCTTGGCCAGAGCCCTTATGGAGCCAGAGGAGTCTAGAAAACCACAGGGTGTAGTGACTGCCATAACTAAGTGATTTGCATGGGTGCAATGACCTGAGCAGGGCTCTGCACATTTCATGCACAGTTGCATTAAAGGGATGCTGATCATTTTCAGCGTGACCTGCTAATTATTAGAGCAGATGAAAGCCTTTCTTTTTTCCCCCACTTTAAATCCTCCTCCCCCTGAGTGTTCTTTTCCTCTCTCCTTCCCCAAGCCCTTATCTAAGCTAATCAACATGACACAAACAGCCAAAAAAGCAGGATTCTTAGAGCAGCTAATAACTAGAAGGGAGACAGTGGCGTCTGGAGCCCCTCGGGAGGGACTCGCCTGGTATAACCCATTGCTTTTAACAGCCAGAGTGAGAGCTGCAGAGTCAGAACAGAAAAGCTTTAAGCTTTTTTCTTTTGAGTTCCTAATACACAGTGATCTGTGTCCTATGATGTGGAATTTCAGTGGTGCCGAGGGGCTTCCCAGATATCTGATCTGTCCCTGATTAAAAATAGATTAATATCAATACCTATATGTATTTTTGGGTAGGTTTTCAAAAGTTCAAGGCATGTGGATAAGTTCTTCAAGGAGAGTCTTTCCATCCGAAATGTCTATTTATTGTTGATACAGTGTCCCTCGGCAGCAGAACACACAACTGGGGCGGGTCATGTTAATTTGGTGAAGTAGTGTCTGCAGTTGCAACAAGCTGGACACATGGGTTTGTTTTCTCGTGTATTTCAAGATTTATTTTTTTTTAATCTAGAGCTGTGGGAGGGATTTTCCAGTCTCTTTTACTTTGGTTTAGATGAATACTTAAAAGTTGTGCTTGTGGTGATAACAGAGTGGGCTGAGACAGAGGACAGACACGTCTTGGGAATTTCAGCTGTGGTGGTACACTGGAAGGAAGCTGAGCAAATGGACAAGATGTTTAAATAGTATGTCCTGAAATTGCTTTCATTTGGTTCTTATTTTGTAAGCCATTGGCTGGATTTTCTGTCCTTTCAGAAATCAGCAGCTTCTTATGAAATATGGAGCTGTTTAAAAGCAGAGAGCAGCTGCTCCGTCCTTGCGTCAGCACGGACTCAGCAGAAGGAAGGAGAATGGTAGACGGTTGTTTAGCTGTGATATTCCTCCCTTCATTGCTGTTGTCATATTGTGTTAACAGAAGGTCTGATCAAATATACACCAGGAAAGTAAGACTTAATGTTTCTTTGTTCTCCTGGAATGGTGCTGGGAGGGGAGTGGGGGAATGTTTGAATGAGACTTTTATTTATGTGGCTCAGATAGCTCAGCGTTGCCTGTGTCGGTAGATATATTGTTCTGCTCTTATTTCTTAGACTGCTTGCTGTATTTTTAGCCGGGGAAAGTCTTTAGTTGGTTGTTTGTACAAAACCTCTGCTATGTGATATGGAAACCTTGATGCGGGGGGTAAATATTTAACAGGGTGAGTATGCTCTGTTTACACTGACTTTGTAACTGGTTTTAAACTCTTTTCATAAAAAAAATCTCAGCCAGATTATTTAAAAAATAAAGTGAAAAATGAGGAACATTGTTGCACAAGAACTGGAAAGAACCCAAAGACTTGCTTACTGTTAAAATTGCAACATGACTGGAAACATTGGGTAAAGAAAAATTAATTGCCTGGTGTATTTGTGGTTTCCTGTTGAATCTCAATTTCTAGAGGAGGTTGAAAATCCCATGAATGTTTCCTCAGATTACTAGATAGCATTATACCTTGTGTGCATGATGAAAGACCTTCATCAAAGCATGGCAGATCTCCATGGCTTGCTATAAAAAGTCTCTTCCATCTGGAACATGACTGTTTTCTCCTTTTTAGTAGGATGGTTTGAGCACAGAGAAACATGCAGTGAAATTTAGCCTGGTCCAGTCTTTCTTCACTGCCAGCATGGGCTTCCTTCCAGTCTGAGGATCACCTGAAGAAAAACACTCCTATGGTCATTAGTCCTCAGACAGACTTTTTAATGAGCTTTGAAGCCATGGACAGGACTGGCTGGTAAGAGAGCAGGAAGGGCCAAGCAGTTGTCATTCTGCAGAGGATGGGCTTCAATATGGTTGAAGGTCTGCTCTGACCCATCTCACAGCACTCCTGAGTAACAATCCTGTGCATGTAAAGCTGCAAAGCCAGAGCCTGGCAGAAATACCAGGGCTGTTTGTGGTCCCCCTTCAGGTGCCCCTTTGAGGGGCATTGCCACACCAGTAGCAAAGCACTTCTGTGCAGAGCTGGGGCTGGTTGTGTACAGGATTGTGTATAGGAGGGGCTGAGTGGACAGGTATGGTGATGAGTGCTGTGGCAGATGGCTGAGGAACATGGTGGCTCCCACATCTGGAGGCTTGGGCAATGTCTGAGAGCTGCTGGGTGAAACCCAGGGCTGGAGGCGTCTGGCCAGGGTCAGATCAGAGGCTCCCAGCTCTGCTCTGGCCCACAGCCCCTGCTCTGCCTCCTCTTTGATCACGCAGGAGATGTTTGTGTATGCAGAAGTAGAACTCGTGATGACACAGGGCTGAAGGTTGTGAAATCTTTGAGGCTCTTCTCGGTATTCCTGTGGGAAGGGAAGAGTTATCCCTCGAGTAATTTCCATGGGGAAATAGTTAATCTCGTAAACACCAGAGGCAGTTTTCTGAAGTGAAGGCAGGGCTGTGGGGGAGCGTGGTTAACCATGTAGAGTAGAGACAGGCTAAAACTCATAAAGGAAAAATGTATGTAGGAGTTTATAGCTGTGTATGCATGTATTAAAGCTTTGAGATCACTGACTGAGATCAAAATGAGCTGCTATGGAGCCACACCACTTTCAGGAAGCTGAAAGCAACTTTTTGAGATGGATGGTGGCCCCACAACTACAGGCACTTGATGTCTGAGAACATGCACAGCTAAACAAAGTCTGCTTCGTGTGGTCCTGGAAAATCAGTGAAGTGTTGGGGTTTTTGGTGCAATTTGCAAGAATGAAAAATTTATTTTAAAATAAATGCTCACGTGGCTTTCCTAAAATCCCCCCCTTCGTGTTTTGAATGTGTATGTTCACTTCTGGGCTGTTGAGAGTTAAATTTTCCTCTTGACTCAGCTGTGGAAATGGTCTTCATTTATCGTTTCCCAGTTTAGCTCCCATATTAAAATTATAACAAGGCTGGGGTTTATTTTTGTCTTGTGTACATTTATCTCCTGTGTATCCTTGTGTCTATTATTAGAATCCTGCTCCATTGCTAAATGGATTGGCCGAGTTCTTGGGGACAAAATATTGAAGCATATGACTAATCTGCAATACCCCTCAGCTGCTCAGCTCTGCAGTATTCATAGAGCCTGGGTTTACCCAGCGTTTGTCACAACTTGCTTATTTTAAACACTGAGGATACAGTGGGCAGAGCCAGCAGATAGGAGATGTTAAATGGCATATCAGCTTGTAAGTGGAAGGAGGGTGGAGGTGGAGGGGAAGCTCCAGCTGAAAATAAACAGATAACAGTGGTGTGTGTTTGGGAAGCATGGCCAGGGTACAGCCCTCTTCTTGTTTTGTCTTTTCGCATGGACTTTTTTTTTTCTTAGCAGGATATTTCTGTTTCAGAGTTCAAATAAGGGAACATCGAATCCTCTGCAAGAGGACTGGTGTGGTAGTTGATTGGCTATGAACTTACCCTTTCCTGAATTAAAAAACAAGCTGGAAACTTCTGATGGGTTCCAGCCGTGTTTCAACATTCCCGTGACTACAACTTCTGCTGGTTGGTGGCTGAAGACTTGTCCTCCAATCTTTACCTGGCTTTTTGGCCTTTACAAGAACAATTTATATTTCCACTGGTGTTGCCTTCTAGTTCCACATCCAGCCTGAGCTACCTGGGATTTTGGGTGTTTCTGGGATTTGCTCAGTTTTGTAACTTAGCTATTCAATATCTTAACCATGTTCTTGCTTTGCTTGCAGGGTGTGATTGTCCATGTGGCTTCTTCATGTCTGCAGGTCTCTCCCAAGTCTTAAGACTCCTCTCAGGGTCCTGCATGCTGTAGTGGTGTACCTTTCAGAGGTCTAGGTCTTGGTGCTTTAAATTTTTTTTTTAAATAGTCTAGGCAGTGTCTTTGGCAAGGTCATGGTCCTGAACTCAGTGAAACAATTAGAGTGGACTTACTGGTATAGCATGGCTTGGGATCGGATCCTTGAATTGATTTTCTTTCCCTTCTACTTAATTTCTCTAAAAAATGTGATTGAATACTTTTTGTACTTCCCTTTGTTGTTTGGGTCTGGTTTTTTCCCCTTTTTTTGCTGCTCTGCTACTGGACCTCTTGATGCAATTGGAGAGGTATTGCCTGGTAATGCCAGCTTTTGCACAGACCCTTGAATGAGTTGTCTTTTTTCATCTCCTCCCTTCTTTGTGTTCCTCATCCAACATCCTTTGGTTCCTAAGTATGTGCCACGTGCTTCCTTGTTTTGCCTGTGTTAGCAGAGTGTTCTGACATCAGAGCCTGTTCTGAAGGATGTGGCTTGGCCCTTGCAAAGCTTTTTCTCTGCTGCAGCTCCACCAGTAGAGAGGCAGGTGTGCCCAGTGTGGAATTGTCCTTGGGCTGGGTGTGTTTTGGGAGGCCCTGGCTTGTGAAGCAGGAAGGTTTGGCAGGTGGGGGAGAGTCGATCAAAAAAAAAAAATCTACTTCCACTAATTGTCTGGCTTTTGTATTTCTTTTTGTGCCTTTTTTTTTTTTTTAAATTTCATGGGGTTTAAAGCATGCATGACTGAACAGTTTAATTAGCTGTGGGAATTGCTGGAGATAACTCACTGGGATTTTCTGCAAACCTGGCTGCCCTTTTTGTGTTTTTGGCACAGTGAAGTTGCTGTGAGTGGGCAGGCAGGAGTGTCTGTGAACATGGCCCAGGTAAGATGCCATCACTTGCAGGTCACTGCTGTGTGGGCTTGATGTTTGCTGGTGGGAACCAGTCCCTGCTCTGGTAGCCCTGCCTGGGCAGGCAGAGCAGTGATACCCTCACACCTTGTGATTATACCTCCAACATCTAGGACACCTTACACACTTCTGGTGCAGGGCAGACCTCATGCAGCCATTGCTTCATAATTTGGTGATCTTTGGGTCATCTCTGTTTCTACCTTCCACTCCAGGATGTTTCAGTGGCTGGGAAATGGGTTACAGGAGTGGAACACCAGCAGTGTTGTTAAAGTTGTACGGGCTTTGTGGAAATATGAAGGTTTGTCATGGCCTGCCAGCATGTATTCAGAGCCTGCTAATAGGTGATATTCCCAGAGACTTGGCTTGAAATCCTGCTTCCCCTGCAGTCAATGGGTGAATGGAGGCTCCTCATGATTTTGCAGGGGCTGGCGTTCAGCCCAGGTTTTTCTCCTGGTTCCATCAGAAAAGTCGTCATGTCTGGATCCCTTGCCATGGCTGGACATGTGCTTTCCAGGCCGTGGGAACTACCTGAGTGGTGGTGGAGGAGCTGTAAGTGGCTGCAAGTGGCTCCTTCTCCAGGGGGAGCAGGAGAAGCAAAGACTCACCTTGGAATAACGGAGATTATAGAGTCAAGGGTCTGGCTTGTGTCTCCAGCTTTATTAGCAATGATCAAAATCGATTTTCTAATGTATTTTTCTTGTGCTCACAGTGATTTTCTGTGGTCAGATTTGCCTTCTTGTTCTGTCTCTGTGCATGAATGGATTGTATTTGGAGCTGGATTTTCTGCTGCAGGGTCTGCTTCGTCCTGACACCCAGCCCTGGTTGTTCAATCTGTCCAGAGGCTGTACATAATCAAGAACACACTTAATCAATTTGGAATTGTTAAAGGTCAAGGATATTATTGCAGAAGGTTCATTTTAAAAAAAAGCATCTTGAGAGAGGTGCTGGTGGTTATTTCCTTTAGATCCTTAGATTTGGGGTTTGAGAGGAAAAATTATTAAATGACGTCTTAAAGTTGAATAAAGAAGTCAGTATTGAACGTTTTAATGTCTTTCAGATGCTGTGGGGTTGCAGGGCTTTATTTTAAATTTAACAATGGGATTTGGAGTGGCTCCAGCACTGTAAAGAATAGTCCCTTTAATTAAGGGTTTAAGCTAGGAGAGTGTGTGTAGTGTGATGCCATTTTCAAGTTTCAGTGGGGCCTTGTAGTTGTAACTCAGTATTCCCCATCTTGCATCACACATCCCATCCCTACCATGACCCCAGACATACACGGGATGTTCCTTGCCCAGAGAAGAGAGGTTGCCCAGCAAGGTAACAAGGTT
>VYZS01106382.1:12724-23485 GCA_013400695.1 Neodrepanis coruscans | reverse complement strand
ACATAGAGAAATAAACTTTTAACAGAACTTCTAAAAAGATCTACAATAAACTAACCAGCTCACAATAAACCCAAGATTAAGATGGAAGAAAGAAGGGGAAATTAGATACAATGGTTTATAGGAATAATTCTGCCCTAGCAAAATTATTTTACTGCTTATAAAAGACAGAAATATATCAATTCTCTGGTTTAAGCTATCATAAATAAATAAGAAAATGCCCTTTGGCTATTAATTTTTGGAACAATTACAAAATCAGTTTAGGGTTTTTTTAAGAGAATGTTGGATGTTTATAGTATAACATAATGATTACAAGATAGTAATTATTAAGGTTTAGCAGACAATACTCTATATCTGATATTTCAGCAAGACACAGTGAGTTGGAGGGCTTTTTATTATTATTTATAAAGAAGTCCATAGAGCCAACACTAAGAATTTATGGGGAATATAGTTGTCATTCCTAGGCAGAAACAATCTTCAGAATTTTCCAGGCAATCTCATCATGAGAAAAATTTTCCCATAATGTAATAACTGTTGGGAAATTGCCCTTTCTAGACATGCTTTCTTAGGCTCTGTTCTGGTAGGAATGAGCTAAAATAAAAGCACAAGTGAATACGCACAAAGAGAATTTGTTGTTTGATTCACATTCCCCAAAGAGTGTAAATGCCTTCAGAGCTGTCAAATCATAAAGAATGTACTGCACAGAAGCATTGTATGAAAAAAGAGATGAACATTATTAGAATTCAGAAATAATGAAATAACATGGTTGTCTGGTACAAGTGACACTGATTTACACCAACTTAGGGTCTCATTGCTGATGCTTTGATACATATCTTGAAACACAGTCTGGTTAAGCAGCCTTTGAAAACAATTGCTACACATTCTACACATGTTGCTTAAAGTACTGAGTTCTCATATTCTTGATCTATGGGTTATTTGTAAAACTTTTGTTCCCGAGAAATGTAGGCTATATATTAATGAGGGGAATCAAGGAGACGTTTGCTGCAGAGCTTTCTCTCCAGTGGGTCCCGCCTCTACTCCCTCGTAAAGTTTCTTCTTCCCAGCAGCCTCACTTCTTCTTGATTGCTATTCCCTTTCCAACGAACTTAGAAAGACAGAAATGAAGAAAGGGAGGACCATTACCCCCATCTGTCTCATCTGGGTGTAAAGCATCCTGCTGCATCTGAGGGAGAGTACTGGAAGCAACAGGTTGTAGAAGCATGTGATTGTATGAGTAATACTATGCAAAATCCAGTCATTTGCTAGTGTTTCATTTTTTCTAATATTTCTAAAATTATAAAGGGTTAGAGATGGTTCCTATTCCTCTTAAATCATAATTTTTGCTGTCAGGTTGAGGTGACAATCATAAAAGGATGAGGTGCCAGAGGTGATACTGCAGCTCTGGTGTGCAGGGAAATACCTTTTCACAGTTCCCAAAGTGCTTATGGGTGGGTGGAGCACAATGCAGCCTGAGTACACAGCGGAGGGGCTGAGCATGCAGAAGGAGCCAGGTAGGCTCCATATGCCCCAGCAAGAACATGTACCCAGTAGCATTCCCAACATCCCAACCAGCTGACCCAGAGAACCTTAGTCCATGTTCCTAAATGAGGAAGTACATCCAAATTGTCCAATGGAAATTGACCCAGAATTAATTTGGGAGAAGGGACATTGGACTGGACAAAACACCGTGCTAGAATTTAATACAGACACTTCCAGGTACCTAGAACCATCGCATGGCACTTTTTAGTCTACTACACCTCTGAGGCCAGGATCCTGTTCCCTATGGTATCACTCCCATGTGAGTGATACTACAACCCTTGTGTACACACCATCATTTTACTGCTGATAATGTGCACAAGCAGCCATGTTTTGAGAATGTTTTTTTGTGAATATTTTTCTCAGTCAGAACAGCTCCAACTGGGATAACTGCACAGCAGGGTTAGCCTACTCTCAGCTTGCTGGGAATGCAGGTCATGCCTTTTTGGACACCCTATCAGCCTGAGGTAATCAAAGAGAAGGTGACAGTTAAATCTGGCTGTGGACCTCACTCAGTAAACCTAGCCACAGCTAATGTTTGATGAATACTCACAGTGGGAGATGCACCCATCCTCTCCATAAGAATAAAAGAAAACAGCTACATCTTGACTGTCTGCTACAGAAACCTTCCTCCCAGCCATGCTGTGTTAAGGGGTGAGCCTGAAGAACACCACTGTAGATGGATTTGAAGACTACATGCTGAGTGTAACAAAAATTCAATTAGGATAGAACCTCAAGTCTCAAAGGGCTGAGTACTGAACACTTTCATTAGCCACAAAGTCAAATGAAATAGAATAGACAATTAATCTACAGTCAGGCTAGGTGCTGGCAAACACTAAGCACTCTCACACATGCTGGTCATCCTCTTTTCAAGGGAAAAATAAGAAGTAAACCATTAAAATAAGACATACATGCATGTTGCATTTAAAATGAAAAATCATCCTTCATTGAACTCAGATATGGCAATTTTGTTTCCTGCAATGGTTCTCTGTACAAAGGCAAAATCATTCTCTACTGTACAATTAATCCCCAAAGTATAATATTAATAAGCAAAACTTCCTATTACTGCATATTAGAAAAGAGTAAATTCGGGGCGGGAAGGGAAGGGAAGGGAAGGGAAGGGAAGGGGGAAGGAAGGAAGGTTTTTTGATAGCTCAAACAGGATACATTCTAATTAGAATTATTTTCTTCATTCTGACAGACTTCATTTCCGTTAATATTTTTCTGTGTATTCAAGTACCTAAAAAAGAAAGTTTTATTTCTTTTTTCAAGCATTTCTGCTGTTGGAGTTAACCCTAAAATGAGCGAAGAGGATAATAGATATTCCTATATGCACTCAAAGCCAATTGTGCTGCTTACACTTTTAGATCAACTTCAAATCAAATTGTAGCAGGCAAGCAATTGCTCAGTCCTAAGTGCTTATGTGGTTCTGTTGTTTAGATCTCATGAGACTCCTAAAGCCATCACTTCAGGCTCACTGGTAAGAGCTACGTCAAATTATTTTGTAAAATTTGAGTTCTTATATATCTATTATTTACCACTTCAGTGATTTAAAACACAGTGGAAATTTTTGTGGTTTTTGCTGCTGAACTGAGCTAGATTAGCTGGAGAATGGGGGAGAGAGAATGATGTGAGCAAACAGTGCCACTATACTAGCTGGCTATTTTTGTATTGGGCAAGTCTGCTTTGCAATATTGGTATGTGCCACTTCAATTATTTTTTTCTCTGAATCCTTCTACTATATATTAATCTTTTTTTTCTATATATTCCTCCTCTTTTTGTGATTGCTTGTTCTGTAAGACTTTCAAAGGACAAGTAATACATTTACAATAGCAAAAACTTTATCCCTTTCCTGGTTTCTATTTTCCTGAAAGAACAGTGTGAGATGTCTGTAGCTGTGCAAGTTAGAGATGGAGCTGGAACATGCAGTCCTCTTAGCCTCTGCCCAGTACAAGATTTTCCTTCAGTGTAGCCCAGTTCATTCTTAGACATCTCAAAGAATGGAGCTTCCACCTTCACTTCTGCCATAGCCTCATCTTCTGCACTGAACGGAGGTTGTCTCAAAGAGTTGGCCAGAGTCCTAACCTGACTTTTCATCAAATATAGCCACCTTTCCATTACAGCTGTGCATAACCTCAGGGTAGTCTGAGAGCAATCAGTAACTATTACATACAAATACCACTTTGTTGCAAGTGGTGCATGTGTTGTTAAAGTATATAATTGGTGTCCTGCAATGCCCTTAGCTTGCACCTAGGTATCTTCCTGGATATGCTGTAATAAGACACTTCAGGAGGTATTCACACCACCTAACTTCAGCTGGCCTATATAGTCAATGGCAAAAGGTAAGCCCTATAACTCAAGTGATTCAGATTGCTCTCAGGAGATGAATACTTTTTCCATTAACTGTGCAAGTTGTTTAGGTAGCTCATTTCAGTACTTCAACTAGATGCCTAAAGTTTAAAGATGTGAATACCCTACTTTGTGACTTTACTATCTTAGATCCCTTCTGGCTATGCTATACATCATATTACTTGACAAATTTGGGCTTACGAGATGGTAATCATCAAGTTCTCTTGCTTTCTTTTCAGACTTCCTCACCAAAATTGTACTTTCAAAGTGAAGGGCTGGCACTTATTTCTCATGAACAAAATTGCCCTTCCCTATTGCTTTATCTCTGTTCTTCACAGTTCTGCAGTATTTCTCAGCCTATAGTAATTGTTTCTGTTTTCACTCAGTCTTCTGTTTTAGAAATTTGCATAATAACTTCTTCACCGAAACCAACAGTGTTATGATCTTTGAGATTTGAGGAAAGTTAAAAAGACAAACATTTCTTAGTCTCAATGAGAATAACATATATCATAAAATACATTTTTTCTCTAGATCATGTAATTGTAATAAGAAGGCAATAGTCTATGCTTAAACACATTTATTGCCTCTGTTACTTTCCCTTCATTGCTAAATACTTCTATTACATTGGCTAACTAAAAACTTATGATTTGTTACAGATCTTCCAGAGCTGCTGACAGACCTAATTGTTAAATTGCCACTGATCTGTACTCTAGGTAACTTTATTACCCGCCTTGATGTCACCTCCAATCCTTTCACACAGAAGTTTTATAAGGCTCTAACATTTATTGAAGTTGACCAAATAAATTGACCATCCTGTTTTGAGTGAGAACAAGGGTTAGTAATTTGACTATATCTTTTACTTGGGAAGTTTCAAACCAGCACATCAGTTTTCAAGCAACCATAAAACAAAAATTACATAAAGCATCTTTGCTTTATTTCATTTCACTTTCCTTTTGTTGTGGGTTGAAAACAAAGGTTATGGGAGCTAAACCATTTCTTTTCCCTTCCCCCCATTGTCTTTTCCCTCTGTATTTAGGGACGGGGAAAGGGCTCTTTTTAGGGCTTTTTTGAAAGTTTTTGGGAAGTGGCGGGGGGGATCGGGGCTGTGTTAAACTGCCTTTCCTGTGTGTTTGAGGTGAGTTGCCATGGGGACAGCAACGTGTGCCAGCTCAGGACTGCCCTGTCATGGCACAGGCCCGCCAGCCCGTGCAGCTGAGGACAGGGTCAGTCCACACTGCGGCCGTGCTTGCCATGGCCGTTGCTTTCCCCGTTCCCGGGCTGGTTCCCCTGCGTGGCTGCACTCAGGCACGGTGCTGGTGGCAGCGTGAGAGCCAGAGGGGATGGGGCGGTTCGGTCCCAGTGCCCCTTGCAAGCCCGGGCTGGCCGGTGTTGGCCCCTGCAGTGGGCGGGGGCTGCCCGTGCCCTGTCCCTGGGTTGCGGCAGCAGTGAGGGAGCCAGGCGGTCATGGCGTGGCCTGGGTCCTGGCTGTGCCGGGGGTGCGCCTGCTGCAACTCTGCTTTTTTTCCCAGTGCAGCGGGCAGGGCTGCCCTGTCCCATCTCCGGGGGTGCCGGCTCGGCGCTGCGCATGCGCAGTGGGGTCTCCCATGCACATGGAATAGAAGAGGGCTATTGGTGGCCCTCACACAGCTGAGGAGCCGCTGCGGCAAGCAGCCGGTTTGGCACAGGGCGGGGACAGCTGCTGCAGCCCCGCACCACTTGCACGTGGGGGTGCAGTGCCTCCCCCAGTGATTTTTGCAGGCGCAGCTCTGTGGCCATGGCCGCTGGGAGCTGCTGGCGCTGCCGGGCGCCGCCAGGCCCCAGCCCCGGCTCGGCGCTCTGCGCATGCGCGTGGAACCTATCACTAGAGGTGGCTTCCGGGCACTGGCCGCCCAATCCAAGGGACGGTTCGTGCCCGGGGGGGGCGCCTGTGCCTGCGCCTGCGCGAAATTGATCCCCTATAAAGGGTGAGAGCGGCAACCATCTTCCTCTTTTTCTGGACCAAGCTGGTCAGGAGAACGTCTCTGCTCGCCTCAGCGCCGAGTTTTGCAGCAGTGCGGGTTGATCGGCGACTGCAGCGACAGCGGCACAGGCTGAGAACCACATCTTTCTATCAGCGGTGGTATTTCCTTATCCGGGAAGGGGAGGGTAGGGGCAGGGATCCTTTAATTTTTACAGTGTCTTTAAGGAGGCTCCAGTAAAGACCCAGAGCTACCCTAGGGTTTTCCCGTATCAGCTGCTGGCCCCGGAAGAGCTTAATTTGTCTGGTTTTGCATTTTATTGTCGGTTTTCTGTGTGTGTAAAATAAACCTTGTAATTTGTTTTTTGGGGGTTTTTTTGGTGTGTGTTGTTTCTATTGGATCTCTCTTGTCAGTACCATGCCTCCTAGTGGTAAAACCACGACACCTTTACCCAATCTGTTTGCTTTCCAGAATGTCATTCTTGTTGTTTATCTGTCCATTTTGGAGTGACAGAGCTCATTACCTCTCCTGAACTCAGTAGAATACCCTGTATGACCAATTTCAAGTTGTGATCCAGAATCACTAGCGATATTCACCAGGATTTGCAGGTGCAGTAGAGGATCTTTAGAAAGCTGAGCAGTCCTGAATGCCACTTGCATTCTTCACTGCTGGTATCATGCTATTGGAAATAACATTTTTGAGTCAGATACAGATAGAAATCAAACAGAGCAAAATATGGGATCCAAATAACCAATTTTCTAGCTCCATTTGAAAGAATAAATTGAGAATTAATATGCCCGTATAGCCTAAAATGATACTATTTTTTAAAGGCCAAGTCTTACAAATTTTTTTGCTCTTCAGTAAAGTTACTTTTGTACCTTACCTTCTGCTGTTTCCTAAGCTCTTCAAGTGATATTAAGTTTGTTATGTCAGCATGTTAGTCAATCCTATTGCAGCTTTTATCAAACTGGCAGACCGTGGCTCTGTGGTGTTTTTATGACATAGTTGCTCTGACAGATTGCTACCACAAGACACTGGAAAATGCAGGGACTCAAAGGAGCAGGTGGGAGCACGCACTTTCATCCAGCTGATTTGGTGGATTAAAAACTTTCTCAGAACTTATCATAGGCTTAGAGATGTTATAATGCTGCCTTCCAAACACATACCTGTACTGAGAGACTGTGCAAATTGTCAGAAATAGGAAAAGCAGAAACCTCAGGTTTCTCTCTGTTTCAGTGTCTCATACATGCATATACAGAATGTCTTGTGATCAGTTCAGTACTCTCACAGTCCATTACCCTGTCTTGGGGTAACTGACACTATTGGATGTTTCAGAAGACATGCACAAAATAGTCACAAAATAATGGGTCTTAAAAATTACTGGAGTAAGTTTATTGCAGCCCTCACTGCCTAAAGGCAGGCTTATGCCTTGAAGTAAGCGAGATTGCAATCAATGAAAACCTCTGTTAAAGTTTATAGTTCTTCCTATTTTAGTTCTTTTTCATTTTGTCAGCTATTGGAAAGTTGTATTTAAGAGTTCTGCTAAGATCCAAAGTGTCAGCAGTTACATGCAGCAATTAGATCAAGAAACTACTCCTCATGGGGAAAAAAAAAAAAACAACAAAAAATGCACAAACAACTTTTTCCATCCAGCCACTTGGAGTTTGCCATTTTCTAAGTTTATTCTGTGCTTATTTTCTGTCCGTGGATTACTCACTTGGGTAAAAACAAATTAACAGTTTACCTCTTCTAAACTTCTCTGTAAAATTCTATATTTTGGATATGAGGTTCCTTATTCCTTTCCTTGTTAAAGAAACAAAGAGCTTTCTTGTTCCCTTTTTTTTTTGTCACTATGTCTATATTGTTTCCCATCATTTGTTTCAGCATTCCTTGTTTGCTGCTAGTGATTTTTGCAGACTTTAGCCACAAATTGTACTCACATGTGAAGCTCTGTATAAGCACATAGAACACATATTTAGATAGTGTCCGTACTCATACAGCAACCATTTTTCTTGCTTCTATTAAAAGAATGTTGCAGAATGGAAAGGTTCAAGTAGGAGGAGAAGGAATGAAATCAAGTGAGTGTCTGTGTTGATCAGAGATAAAAAGAACAATAGATGTTTCCAAACTCCCTAGAGGCTGCAGAAAGCCCAGGTGCATTCTCACAGATTATATCCACCTCGCTATCTGTGCATTATTACTATTCTCCAAAGGGTGACTTTGCACTGTGGTGAAGTTCCACTCCAGTGAAATTTGGTATTAAATGTGCAGAGAATCCTGAAAAAAAAAATATAAATTCTCTGTTCTTCCTTTTCTCACCCTAATTCCTTCCTTATTTCTTTCAGACCCATGCTAATTTTCACATTGGTGTTTGATGCCTCAGAGTTCCACATGGACATTTGGTTTGTGGGAAAAATTATCTCTGCATTTCAGATATCTATTAGTATCAATAGTATATTTGTAAGTGTTACTGCTTAATCAGCTTCACCATGCAAGAATGAATGATAATTTACACCACCTTCATTTCACAACCCAAATTTTTCTTACCTGTAAATTCAGAGTAAACAAAGCATGCTGCATACTTCAGATGAAAAACCTACCCTTTAACAAATTGCACCATTAATGGTTAAATATTAATTAGTATACCTAACACTTTGTTGACTTTGTTAGCATTCAAAAAAGGAATATGAATAATTTCAATATTTTAATCCTCTTGATATTTCTATGTGGATGCATACCATACATGATCAATTTTCTATCATATTGAAAGGGCAATTTAAAGGTTTGACATTATCTCTGGGCCAAAATTTTCTGGACTAAGCCTTCTGAGATCAGTTTTGTGACATTGAAGGGAGAATTCATCCCTAATACAGGAATTTCTGCTGTTAAATGCACACCAGAAGATGTCAGGCATTTATTTCTAAATATTTGTGCAAAGCACTGTAATACTTTCAAAGATAGGATTATATGCATGTTGGTGACCACTGAAAAATATTTAGACTTCTCTAATTGTAACCTGAAAAAGTGGTTCAGAAATTTTTTGTTGTCTTTGTTTCCTTCTTTTCCTTCCGTTTTCAATGTCTATCATGGTAAATGCTAGAAAAAGAGATAAAAAAGCAGGTTTCCCATTACAGGACTTATGGCTTTGGGACTGCAAGGTGCACCAAGAGATAAGAATTCAGAATTAAAAAAGAGCATGATAAGGCTCTCTAAGACCATTTCACTCTCTGAAACTACCTGTTCAAGGAGACCTTTTCTGGGTGTGCATTTTATTTATCAGAGAGCTGTGGTCAGTGAAACAGTTGCAATTGGCTACTGCAACTAGACTGGAACCAGCAAATAATGCATCTGCAAAGAGCTGTTCACTGTGAGTCAGACTCTGGTGAATAAACTGTTATAAGTACTCCTAAAATGTGTGGACTGTGAGGGGAAGGAGAGAAGCAGAGCTTTTGAGATAGCAATGCTTTTTCAGAATTAGGAATGTGTTGTGAAAGTTCAGCTGTACAACAAATTACACATATGCCAAGGGTAGGCTAGTGTCACTAAAGTGCACCGTTTTGTAAAATGTTAAATATGCATCAGAATATGAATGTAAAAACCATGTACAAGCTAGTCTGCTTCCCACATATATGCCAGAGCAAATAATGATGTGATTTGAAAGGCATAATGACAATATTGTGCCTATAATGCGTTTGCCCAAAGGTACACTTGTGCATATGTTTTCTATTCATTTTTGTTCTCTATTGCACATTTCCCTCAACTTAATTATTCCATTGATTGTAATTAAGCTCCCTCTAAGTCTGTGAGTGTGGAGTGCATTTTCAAAATAAATATGAGCAAGCTGACTTGCTTCTGAAGCTTTTTTTAAACTCTCTTGCTCTATAAAATGCCTAACAGGCACTTTATCTGAGAACACAAATGCATTTTATTTTAGACACTTCCCATGAATTTATCCATTTTTAAACAGAGAGAGGGAAAATCTACTGGTTTCCAAACAAGTGAAATCAAATCTCTGCCAATTATTTTAATCCATTATTCTTATAATTTATTTAACACTAACACCTTTTAAAATGTGGGCATCCCTACAGAGATAAATATTGCTTCATAGTAGTGGCTGAACAAACATACATTAAAGAACACTTCCTGCCTAAAAACAAGGCTTATGCTTGGGTACCTTGGATGGACTGAAGAGAAGAGCAGAAAGCAGGATAGTAATTAGATAGTAGCAGAACTGTAACTGGATATATTTTTGGCATAAAACAGTAGTCTCAGTTTGCCACCTGTCTAACCATCCCAACATTGCAACCTATTTTCATAACCTGAAGAAATTCTTTTGATTCTGAAATGTTTGTATAATATTGATCTGGCTCAATGGCACTGTAACACCCAATGGGTGTTTTTGCCTCTTTCTCCCTCTCCCTACTTCCCCAAAACCACATTCTGTCCAACAAAAACAAATGATGTTGCAGTAACTTTGTAAGATGCACAATAAATTATATGTATGTATATATGTTTCTGAGATAAGATGCTGCAAGAAGCTTGCTTGTATTTTCATCTGATATAGTTAATGACCATTGAGATTCCTTAATACCTCATAAATCATGTTCAGTATAGTTCACTAATGTTATGAGAGTGCAGTATGTTCTAAAACAGGATAATTTAAAATCTATAGCTATCGAAAGAATTCTGATGACAACAGATATCATACTTGAACCAAAACAAAATGAGAAAATATTTAATTATAAACATCTATCAAAAATCTCATGTGCATGATAGGTTATAGATTTGGATATAGTATATCATCAGATGAAACATAGCATATACAAGACCATACTGGAGCCGGGATGAAGTCACTTTCTTGCATTAAGCCCTTTTGTGTCTTCTTCATATACGCAAAATAGAACTGTTATCCAGAAATATA
>VYZS01106382.1:0-10336 GCA_013400695.1 Neodrepanis coruscans | reverse complement strand
ATTGATGAACAATTTTTTTTTTATCTTGGAGTATTGTCTCAATATTTGTCTCAAATAGATGTCAAGACTTTTAAGAACTTCACAGATCTTTTCAAAGAAATTCAGGCACAAGTTTTTTTGTGAGAGTTGTTTCTGAGAATATAGCATTTAAATGTGAACATTCTGACCAGATATTATTCTAACCACTGGATTCTGGCCAGATATTATTCTAACCACTGGCAATAAAAAACCCCCAATATTTTCTTAGCATCATTTCTCGGATATAANTTTAAATTAAATTTAAATTTAAATTTAGAAACTATTTTTGTTAAGTTTGATTATTTTTAGTGCAAATAGCTTTTGTGATTGCTGAATTGTGATCTGTGGCAAAAGTTCATCATCTACTGCTTCTGCACGTAACGCCCCATTAGCATTTTCTTGAATTTATGTAATTACTTGTTTTCTTTCCAGACTTTTTATTTCTTTCCATTCTTTTCAGTTTTTAAAACTGACCATTCAAAGGGAAAAACTGTCAGTATTACTGGCCAGAACTAATATTCTGGCCATATAAAAATAGTAAAACAAGTCCATAAGAGCAAGGATCAAGCCCTCGTAGATCTCCCATAGAACTGCTCTGAGCTTGTTTCACCAGTTTGTCTATTGGACTTTGGAAAGCTACTAATTCCATTGCTCAGAAAACCAAATTGTTTCTATCAAAGTAAAAGAAAAAAGAAAAGGAAAAACAAACACAAAAAAAAAATCTCAACTCTACATTTAAATGTGACCTAGATCGAATTCTCCTCTCCTGGATCAAACTCTGCTATGATCAAGCACCATTTCTCCACAGATGGCACATAAAAGGTGTTTATGCCCTCTAACACATGAATTTTTTCCCTAGAACTAATTTTAATGAATGTATTCCTCAATGATTTATCAGTCTTAGTACTAATCTGTACACTTTCTGCTTTCTGTCCTTTTAAACTTTTAGTTACTTTGAAGCAGAGAATACCAGTACCACAAAGCTTTTTCTGCCCGTGTTTTCATTCTTTTCCAAAATGTTACCAGCAATGTAAACTCCCAAGTCATGTGATACATCCTTCCACAATTTATTAGTACCCACCCCCTTAAATATTGTTTCATAAATGAGTACTTCTTAGTCATCTTGTCTATTACTGGGTCTCCTATTTAGTACCAATTTAGGGAGCACTGAAAAAATCTTGTTTCTCCATATCCTGATACCTAAATTATTGTATCAACTTATTTTAGAGACCTGAAATAAAAAGATTGAATATTATTTCACAGTTCTTTGAAATTCACTGCAACCTTTCTTAAAATGAAATTTGATTTGATAGGAATTGTATTAAATTAAAACCTTTAATATTGCTAGATATTAAAAAAAAGGAAAGTGACCAAATTAATAAATATTATTCCACAAAAAAAATCATGGTGGTAATAATGTTAATAATTTAAATTCCTATAATGCATTGCAGTTATAGCAATCAAATTGTCAATTTGAAATGTCTATTAAATTTTTAACATTCATGAACAATGATGTAGGTGTTGGTTCCCTAACTATTAACTCCAGAAATACCAATCCCTTTACAGAATCTGGCATATTTCTTCCATCTGAAAATTAAGAGAGAAAGAAACACAGCAACAACAGTTTTTACAATACAGAATTTAAATGTTTGAATACTCTGGTAGGAAGAAGTGATCAAATCAAAATTTAAGTACTCACATTACTTTGGCAAGTCTGCTCGATTCATTATACATCTCCCAGTGGATCATTCTAAATACTTTTTTCAACTCGATTGCTACACTGAATATGATTTTTTAAGATTTTGAAAGTTTTGCATAGTAGTCTTCAAAAGACTGAGAGTTTGGACAAATCCAGTTGCAATTAATCAATTTGAATAGTGGCCAATGGATTAGTTAAACCCATAGTTTTAATAGCACATGTTTAAGTAGTTTATCTCCTCCTGAACTAGCGAAGCAAGTCCTACAATCAAGCAGTGTGTGATTTTCACAAGAACTTTGTTTTATCAATTTCAGTCTTGCTGCCTGTAAGTTTTCCTTGTTTATTTATAAAGGGGAGCATGAAAAATGCTGATCTAAATGCTAAAAAAATGCATACAGAAGTTAAAAAGGACCCAAGAAGGAGGTGAATATTTAGGGAAAGTTCTTCCTTGCCTTGAATCTTTCCTCTTAAATGTCATGCTAAAAGACAGTCTCAAGCATCTGTCAATAATCCATATTTCATTGCATCATAAAATTAAGAAGGAATTAAGAAGAGGAAGGTGGTTGGAGATAGAAAGAAAGGGAAAACAAAAAGCTTGAAAAAAGTATATGATTGGATTGACATGAAGTCAAGATTTGATAACCAAATTGCCTTTCAATCTTCTATTGACATGACTCTCAGTTTTAATAATGTAGGATATCAATTTCTGCAAAATTAAACACAGGAAATGTCTCAGGGGGTTTGCAAAATTTTCTTATCATGCATGAGAGGCAAAATGTTGTTTTGTCTTTTCAGAACTTTCTTCAGTGCACTTGTAATCTTATAAATTTGATTTAAGGTCTCCTGTTGTGTGTGTCTTCTCACAGATGACTCAAGATAGCCAAGAACTGTTCACTTCCAGGAACACAAAAAAGTTTCTGTGAAACTGAGCACTGAACACAGGGTTATGAACAAGTACTTCACCAAGAAATTCTTCCATTTCTCAGCATGACCATAGACAGGAACAAAATGGTTAATGTCAATATTTGGAAATGACTGAGAACTGAATTCTTCTGCCTTGCTGCGCTGCTAGCACACTTGACATTCATACTTCATAGGGAGAAATGGTTTTCACAAATTGCAATTCAAGCATAAGAAAGTTTGGTTTAAAAGAACTGAGATTCTTACTCTCTTCTCTTTCACTCTTCACTCTTATTTGATCTTCTTAATAATTAAGGTAAAAAACAGCCACTTTCATTTACAAAGATACATCTATTTTCATCCTGTTTAAATTTAGACCTCCGACAAATATTCATACAGACATAAAGATACATCATTTAGACACTTTTATACAAGTGTAAATCAGCTCACTACACAGGAGTTATTACCTTTTTCTATATGTATTGGTGAGACAAAAATCAGGGCCATAGTTTTCTACAATGACATGCAATGCCCTATGCTTGTGGACAGGGACTGAAAACATCAGAACAGTAATTTTTCATTTTAAAGTATGCCTCTTGGATGGTAAAACATATTTACACATACAAATGTACATTCAGGTGACATATTGTACTAGTCATAGAATAGCTGTAATAAAATACAAGCTTGTATTGAATTCTATCTCATATATACCTCATATATAGAGAGACGGTTCTAATCAGATATTGAGACTTCTTATTTTTTATAACCTCGCAAAAGTACTGCCTTGCTTTTCTTATATCAAATGTGAATGAAGTTCAACATGAAAAATACCACTTGAAAGGAAATAAATATCAATATCCACTAGTTATAATTTCAAATTACTTACTTGAAGGAGATGGATACTAATCAGGTTTAGAAGCAGAGCAGTTTACATCAAAGTTATCTTTCCAGTACTTTATTCTCAAAAGCAGATGACAAAAATTATAAAAGTCTAATTTTCTGGAGAAGTTTTGTAGTTTAACACATTCATAGTGAAGAAGTGGGGATTTCATTGCTAGCTGTGCTGCTACCCTTCTGATACTGAGAAATTCAATTTCCTGATATTTTTGTTTCCGGCTAAAAATCCTCACTGTCATATCTATATAGATTTTAAATTTTACATAGTAAATAGTAAAAATAGTATTTTACTGGACTATTATTTTACCTCAGCTCATCTGCTGTAGTAACAGCTGTAACTGTAATAAAAATAGCAAAAGCTGTAATAGTCTAATTACTCTACTATAAGTCCAGTGTTGCAATCTACTTCAGTGCAGTCACTAACATTTTTCCAAACAAATGAATCTTCAAGTTTGAAGCATTTCTCATTATTCATGCACACTGCCATTAATTTGTTATGCAGGAGATTCAGAATGAGGGAATGAGCTGTGTTACTGGGTTTTATATGATTTGGTTTTTATTACAGCAACTGTGACTGATAGAATTATTCCCTTATCTAGAAAAACATGAGAAGATTTGTGCAGTTTTAATATCTACAGCTAAGTCCAGGCAGGTAGGTCAACAGAGGAGCTCAAACATTCTCATGCAGCTCTAGTCAGAGGTTCAGAACATCCCCTGACTGTTAACAGCAACCATAAAGGTATCATATAATGTTTAAATTACACTTAAACATTTACAGACAATAAGAACCAGCTTTCCTGACCAATGTGTACCAATCAAGTTAATAAATTCCTGGAAATTCAAGCTAGTCACTTATTTTTGCTCTTGCAGCTTTGTATTATCTTCACACTGTAAACAAGCCAGGCAACCTACTTACTCGAGCCCATGTCCTATCTTGATCCACTACACATTTCCCTGCAGTTCGCACCGAGTCTCATAACCCCCTGACAATAGGAATCATGTACAATTGTGCTCTCTATAGAGTAGTATCATCACAGTACTTTTCCAGTGATGTAAGGAGAATTCCATAAAGACCTCAGTAAGTTTTTCTGAGCTCATCCACCTACTTTTGATTTCTCAGCTTTCCTTGGTGTTAAATTTGTCTTTCTAAACTTCTACCTTCTACCATCCCATTCCTTCCTATTCTATAGCATAAAATCAGTCTTCTAGAAGCTTATATGGTGCCTGCAATAGTTCTGCTTATCCTTACTCACAGCTCCACACAACACCATGAACATAGCAGCATTTACGTAATTGTACCTACATATTGCAAAAACAAATGTTTTAAATAGTTCTGGGAAAGATAATTTGAATCTTTAAAAAGGAAAAAAAAAAGGCCAAAAGTCACATGATAGATTTTAGAGAAGTGGGAAAGTCATTTTTTTGTATCAGTTTTGGATGTAATGATCAAGAATTCTACAAGAAATAATAAAATACATCCATCTTCTTGTCATTTCTTGATGCTCCCAATGTTCTCAAATACTCTTTCCATCTGTGGTTTTAAGACTTTTACAGTTCTTCAGAAACATTTTTTTTAGTATGATATATAATTATCCAATATAGGACACACTATTTCATGCATATTTTACCTTCACAAGATGATTGCCATTTTGAGGGGTTTTTCAAATCATAATTAAATATTTTTGTTTTGTTCATATTATCCCAATAGCTAATAAACTATACTGTTCTTATTGTGTATACTATTGTTTTCTTACGCATCTGTCGACTCTGTGCAAACTCAGGCACATATTTATAAAAAAACTCCTTTACAATTTCTTTTGTCAAGAACCCCAACAATCAAAAGCATCTCCATCTTTAGGTAATGGAAAGAGATTAAAACCTTCACCTTGGTTTATATTTTCTAAGAAATTTGTTACTAGTGCCTATCATAAGTACAACTGATAAATTTGGTGGAATGTACTGGTATATGTCCTATCAACCAAAATTTTGTCCTTCCCATTCCTTCAAAGATGCGTAATTGGTTCTTTTTTTATTAAATGAAATGGGAAATATCTCTTGCAAAATTAGTATTGTCTTTCATAGATTGCTTCTTGATGATATATATCTCCTATTTCTTGATTTTCCTAGACAAGTCCTCTATTCTCAGTGTAGTTGCTCAACATAAGTACTTTCAATAATTACTTAAATAACAGCCAAATTTCTCTTCTCTTATATCTCTTCATGTCTAATTTATCCTTTATCATAAACAGCTGCATAGCAGTAAAATTTAAAAAAAAATCAAAGGATTAATAAAAATTTAAAGATAAATAATCTAGTACTTCATCAATTTTTTGGTCTGTTTTATAAGTCTAGGGTTTTTTTCAGGTAACCTAGCATATTCTTCAAGTATTCTTTGGCTTTTCATCAATGCCTTTTATCTATTCCTTTGCCAATGAAAAAGGTAAGAGGCAGGCAGAGTGTTTAAAATGAAAAAAAAATGAAAATACTTCTTCAAAGACTTTATTAGACATATGTAGTACCAAAAAGTAGATCTATTTCTTAAGGAAAGGAAAGTAATTTTTGTCATTGCTACAAGACACACGTTTGTGTGTCACATAGTAAGTTATTTGAATACTTTTTTTGCAAGAAGTTTAAAGCCTTAGCTATTCATCAGTGCTGATTTCATTACTGAGTAATGTATTTTTAAAAAATCCATTAAATACATTGCATGATAATTGCACCCACTGATGTATCTTCTGCTGTGAGAGAGAACATCTAGACAGTCTGCATTCATACACTGCCAAAATGCACAGTAATGCTCTACACTATGACCATTTACTTACTAATGGTCATTTATCTGCATATATGCCTGCATTGTTGTGAACTTGACATGATTTTTTCAACTGAGTTAATCAGTGCTCTCATTAGCTTAACATTTAGTATCAAGACACTTCTAGTTTAAAGTAAGGGGAAAAACATTTTTGTCTTTGTCAAGGCCACATTTTTGAACAGGCTGGAAAAAAAAAACAAACAAAAAAAACAACCAAGTTAAAAAATACCTTAAAATCAGTTCTTATTCTGCCTGTAGACAAGATAGGCATCAGAAGTGATCTGAAAAGCAAGATGCTTGAGAAACACATTGCCTAAACACTACCTGACTGATCTTTTTAAATTATTTCTGAAAACATGAGAGTCAGTACTCTTCACTTCCATTACTAGATTTTATAATTTGGTCTTCCTATTATGGTGAGACGTCAGCAAATTGCACCTGCAGATGTTTCAGAACATTTTGGCTGTCATAGGATCTTATGCAGAAAGGATAAAACACAGCTACTTCTCAGTTGTCCCTGACAGACAGAGGAAAGCTGTCTTCATAAATAAAGTGTGCCAATATCTCAAATGATAACAAAATTCCATCAACTGGCAGGAATAGGAAGTTTTGAAGTATAATCTGCACATCTGCCAGCATCCTTTAAAATAAATGCTGACTTCTATTAGCAAGAGAAAGAAAGTGCTCAAATAAATGGATGAAGAGTCTATGGGAGAATCAGTGAAGACTAGCTTCTCGGGTTTCTGACTGCAGTTAGTAATAATTCTATTCTTTTGGGGAAGGAAATAGGACTACTAATTACATTGCAATATGGACAAGTCACTTTACAAATACAGAAATATAGTTCCGAGTTAAAGTCTTCATGCTTCTGTTATAAGAATGAGAAGATCAAGGAGAGATATAAAATTGACATCTCTGATATGTAATGAAGACTTATCCTTGGTCAATTAATGGTAATTTTATTCTTACTGTGATCTAATTAAAGCCAAATCAAATTTTAGTTATAAATGGTTTAATTATCATCATCATATTTTAACCCTTCCATTGAACTGTCAAGAAGCTGACTTTGGCTATCGAAAAACTCCTTTAATCTACATGGAAAAGAGTCAAACTTATCTTTAAAAATAGTCTTCTAAGAACATTCAAAAGCGTTGGAGGTGTTGATAGACCGTTCTTTTAGATTGGGATGATGTGGATATAACTTCTGGGAGGGTTGCTCCACAACTGTGAAAGACCACTCCATACTCAAGTTTTGACATTCTTTCACTTCACTCCATCAACACTGGCACAACATAGCCAACCACTGACATTTCATTGGACTTAAAGTAGCTGTTCTCATTTATTGTGATAGTTATTCTTTATCAGAAAAATGTGAATTTTATCATCTCTTCCAAAGACCTTAGTGTTCAGGGGCAGATACATTTTCTAAAAGTGTAATAGTACTCTTCAGTACGTTCAAAAATAAGTTTTAAACCATTTCACTTCTAGAAATATGTTGTCAAAAGTGATTCATCACTATATTGACAGATCTTTCATTTAAGAATTCCAATTCTTTAGAACTTTTCCTTAATCACTCCTCCTGTCTAACCTAAATCTGATTCTTAGATTTCTTTGTGGCTTGTGTGAAAGCTTGAACCTGAAAGTGTTTCATGAAGAGCTATTTGTTTCAAAAAGACATTTCCATAAATATAGTTTTAATGTTGATCATCAGCCACAAACATCTGATTAAACCTATTGAAAACAAACTCTGCGAGCAAATGGTTAAATATATTCTTCAATTTAGTAACAAAATCCAAGGGGAAAATTGCAATTAAATTCTGGACTTTGAATATGTGCTCTACCACCATGATCCTCTCAAAAGCATTCTGAATGTGTGATTCAAGAGACACAACCCAAAAACAGTCACAGAAGAAAAAGGAGAACATAATTTTAGATTAAGATAATAGACAACTTTGATAAGCATAATTCATCTTTCAGGAATTTAAAACTGGAGGAAGAAAACTCTAGAAAGAGGTTTACACTATACAGAAAGAAATAGAAGGGTAAATTCTCAGACAAATTCAAGGTACCTGGTCTAAATACCTCCAGTGCCAGCAAAAAGTGCAAGTGAGACACCATCAATTATGATCCACTGTAAACTACATAAATATGGAACATGAAATTTATCTCATCTTATTTAGATATCTTAAAATTATATGCCAAGTCTGTGTCACCTGACCACAAGAAAACGTTGCGTGTCTTCAAAGGGTGATTTATACTCTGAAGGGCCCCAGCAGTTTTTATAGCTTCTAGAGCCTAGACACAGCATTCTGCTTTTAGTGCAGTTTTATTTAAGTGAGAAGTTAAAGACTGATTCAGTAAAAGAAGACACAATAATCAGACAAGGACCAAAGTATTGTTGGTTTCTTTCAGGCCAGCTGTTCTTGGTCTCTTCCACTGTGAAAAACATTTCAAAGACCACTCAGCTTTTAAAAAACTAGCCAGTCTCCCAGTCAGGCAGACCAATTCAGAGCCTGTTTCTCCTATTAACAATAACTATGAAATATTTCAATCCTTTTTAAATATCTCAAGATCAGATTTGCAGCCTAAGGTTCCTTTATTCAAATCTTCAGCAAGGATCAAGCAAAAAAAGTCTTCAGTGGACTCTAAATTTAATCAATCTGTCATCAGCTCATTTCCAAGGACCCCAAAAGATATCAACTTCAAATCTTAACTCAGTTCTGTCATTAGCTATTATTAACTAGTCTTCTAGTTATCACCAGTATACTATGTGTTTAATTAACCATATGCCAAAAAAACTTGCATTAAATCATTGCTATGTATCAGTTCATCTACAAGACATTTCTTAGTATGCACATTTACATCATAAAGTAACACCACACCAGCTGCAGACTTTCATTAACCTCATGGTGTATTGCAGATATCCTGCTTGTTAAGGTGTTGTCCAGCTGTTTAGCAGACATATTTTAAGCAATCCAACACTCCATTTGCACAGTCATAGTAAGGTCATTTTCTGATTTTTGGGTACATGTAGTGGTATTTCAGCAATTATTTATAACGAATATGTGAGTGTGCTACAAAGTACAATAAAAAGCAAATCAAGTGAACATGTATGATGGCATAGTATGTGTTTTTAAAACTTTTCTGCTTGTCAAAATCAGATTAAATAAAGGGTCTTTTCCCCTACTTCCCTCTCCTCCCCTCCCCTTCCCCCTTGCCCCCCCTATTTTTTTTTCCTCTTTTTGGGTCTTGTTTTATTCCTTTCTCTTTGGAGGGGAGGGAGGTGCTTTTGCATTTCCCCCCAACTCCCTTACCCCGCGGTCTGAGACGTGGGCTTGGGTTGGGCTCCAGGCTGGCGATGCTGATGCCAGGGCTGGGTTGCTGGTCTCCCCGCTCTTCCCAGGGTTGTGAGCCTACCCACAGCACCCTGCGGAGGGGCTGGCCAAACCAGGTTGGTCACCTATGGATGCAGCTGGCAGCAGCAGCAGGACCGGCGTGGGGATACTTCAGCCCAGCAGTGCCGCGTGCTGTTGCCCCTCACTCTGGGCTGCTGCACAGCTCCCCTCCTCGACCTTTTCTGTGGCGGTGGCCATGGGCATCCAGCACGGGCCCATGGGGGTGGGGTCTGGATGGCGCTGGGCAGCAGGGCTGTTCTGGGGAGTGGTACATGGATCTGGGCTGCTCAGCCCCCCCCAGCCTCCCCTTCCCCACACTGGAGGACTGGGTGGCTGCACAGAGGGGATCCAGCCCTGTGGCGGTGGATCCGCAGTTCCCAGGAATGCAGATGGCACGGAGCTGGGCAGCAGCACAGCAGGGGGACACCTCTTTCCCCCTATACCATGTTGCTGACACGGGAGATTTCTCATGGGCGGGAGTGAGGTGGAACCAGGGCAGAGCCGGGGCAGGGCAGTTTGGTTGATGGCCAATGGTGGGATGGAATGACACACTGCCATGCCTCCGGCACGTTTAGAGAGGCAGCACGCAGGCGCGAGAGGTGGAAGGATTGTGGGAAA
>VYZS01106364.1:1987-15891 GCA_013400695.1 Neodrepanis coruscans | reverse complement strand
CTGCAATTGTTAATCACTTGCCTCTTATTTCTTTCTCGATAAGAAATCTCATTTATCAATGCAAGCCTGCATTTATAAACTCCAGTATCTTGTGGAGGATTATTCTAAGGCACCCAGCTAGAATCTAAGGCACCAGACAAACAGTACTTTTAGTTTAATGACTATTAAAGAACAAAAAAGGAAAACTGTAGGTCTTGAATTTTTACTAAAATAGTCAGCTTTGGGGGAAAATATTAAAACATTCTTCAGGATTACTTAAAAATTATGCCTAGTGAGTAGTACAATTATGCTTTCCTCTTCTCAACAAGTCTTACCTAACTTGAATGACTAAGTTTACTGAAACAGTCTTGATTATAGACTGAATTATCTTTGAGAAGTTAGAGCTAAGAAAGAAGTAAGAGTTAAGAAAACCTAAAAGTCTTGCAAAAACTTGAACAGTCTTGTTCCTTCTACTGCTCATCTACATTGTCAACATTTACACCAGGTCTTTGAAACACAAGGCTCTTCATCTGATAACACATACATACATTAAACGCACATTAAAGACTATTTTAGAAAAAACACAGACTGAAAATAACAAAAAGGAAATTGACCGAATTTATAATCAGACCTGAAAATTTGTCTATTTTCATATTAAGTATGTCTAAGAATATTCCGTCTCTTACACTAATGTCATCTTTTTCATTTTAAGAGGCATTTAAAACTCATAAGCCTATCTTGGGAATGATCAGAGACTCTCACATGCAATGGAGTATTTTCAACTGAATTCACTAAGGCCACTCCCATTAATGTTATTAAACACAGGATTACATATTCGCAAGATAAAGCTGCATTTTTCTTTTTCTTTTCTACTTCTGGTCTCATAAGAAAGCAACAGAATAGTCATAACATCAGTTATTAAGACTGCCTGTGTAACCTCCAGCATTTTCCTAGAATACTTGGATATTGGGATATTTCACAAGTGTAAATATCCACTATGCACCCTATACTTGTTTAATTTAAGAGTAATAATATGCATACTCATATTGTAAAACAAGAAGCATATGTTTGTGCATTCGGCATGCTTTGAAGGCATCAGAATTCCAATTCCCTCTCTGTTCTCTTCACTGGAATAGGAATATGCACAAATTTCGGTATCATGCCAAAGAAACTGGCTGTGCTTCAGCCAGAATCAAAGTTCTCCAAGGAATTTACAGGCTCTGTAAGCAATTCAAGTGATTTAGCAGATTAGCTCTCAATTCATCATAGAATCAGCACCCTGGAACCATTAGAAGGCACTGTACTTCAGGAATTATCTTTATTTATTTATTTATTGACAGAAAACATTGAAGAGCTCCCCAACCACTTGGTTGTTGCTATTAACAATTTCATAGGACACACCAAACCCATCTTAGCCAACCATTATCACACTAATTCACAAGTGCAATTTATAAGCCCTCACAGGCATCTGACGTGAACATTTGATGTTGATGACAGATGTTATTGTAACTGCTTTCCTTAAGGAACAACAAATTGTCTGAGCAGATTTCAAATGAGGTCTATAAATGAAAACCAAAGTACATCATGACCGCCAATACTCAGCCATCAAAAATAAACATGCTTTACACAGCAAGCTGTCTTACAGAGAAGTCCCGGAGAGTACCCATTTCTTGCACTATTATTTGCCATAGGTCAACAAACTCTGCTTTACCATGTCACATTTGTCCACTAATCTGAACTGTTGAAAGAATGAAAGTGGTAAGAACTGTATATAAACAACAATATATATTGCAAGTAAAAGAATAGACTGCAGAAAATTGCTTAAGTCCACACTGTCACAGAAATAACAGACCTGTGCTGTTTTATAAAGTAATTAAATGATGCAGACACTGCACATACCAGAGATAATGAAATATATATTTTAGCAGATTCCTAGCAAATTAATTTCACTAACCATGAAAAGTGCTTAGATAACAATAGTGAAGACTGGAGAAGCATCAGCACAATTTCCCACAGCATTCAATTCATATTTGATAAAGAAATATCAGTTTCTGAGAATTCAAATACTGCGGTCTCCAAGTCCATTCAATTTGTTACAGTTTGCAATGAGACAATCCAAATGGATGCCAAATAGTGTAACCACGAGTATGGACACAGTAAACCTCCATTAGGAACTGAAATGGAGCTACCAAAGTGTGCTGTTAGCCTTTCAATGTAGAGGATTATGTCAGCATTCATCCAAAGAGATCCAAGCTATTTACTTGGAAGGAAACTGTCCCACATATTCCCAGTGCTCTGCGAAAAATGTGATCCGTTGGACTACATTAAGAAATGGCAGAGGCTTTTGTTACATTTCTTCCACTGCCCCCAAAATAAACTGCACATTATATCCAACTAAGTAATCACTATAGGCAATGCTTTCTTTTGTGGCTTTCCACCTCTACTCTGAAGTTATTAGAGAAACTACAATACATATATATTTATATATACCACTCTTACCAATCTTTTTACTCCTTTCACCATTTCATGACATTTTTCACAAAATTCAAGATATTTTTAAAGTGTTTTAACTGTAAAATACATCTCTCAGCTTCCAGTTTCTAAAGAACTTAGCTGCTAGATTCTACATCTGCACTGTGACCTCAGTTAGAGGGACGGGATAATGAGCAGGACAAGCAGTGAGGTGCTAGAAAAACCAAACAGTATCTGCTGAAAGTAGGGGACTTGAACTAATTAAAAAGTACATTGGTTATTAAGGAAGGCACATGTTAACTAGCCTAAAGCATTTCCAGTGAATACCAGTCTGCAAGATTATCTTAGAAAATCATTCTAAGACAACCTAGAAAAGACAAGTCTAGAAAGCAGGTACCACCTTTCAAAAAACCTCATCTTAAAACTTAACGGAAAAGCTTCAGTTTTGCTAAATATCCAAAATGTCAAAGACTCCCACATATCCAACCACAATTTTAAACTCTGATGCATACCCCAAATTCCTTCTGCTTTCCTAAAAGCACAGGAACTCTGACTCTACAATTCTCTCTCATTATTCTCATTACAAAGATTGTAGTGATGTACAGCTTTCCAAACATGTAAACTGTCCATTGCAGAGTCTACATTTCTAATATCAAGAAGAAAGTCCAGGTTTCTGTGAACAAAAGCGGTGTGAAAGTAATGGAGCCTTATCCAGACGAGTGCTGAAATATCTTTGCTACTGCTCTCTCATTTGACAGGGCTCAGCACCTGACAGACTGCCTCTGAAAGGAGATGAGGTTGGTGTTTCCAATTATTGCAATCACTCCAAAATAAAACCTGGGTATTTAAGATATTCCAAAGCCGGGCATGCAAAAGCTTCTAACACTAAATGAATAATAAAACTCCCTGAGATCAGCAGACAAGAAAGCAACAACACAAATATTACACTAGCAATGTTAATTCATCAGACATTTAACATTTTCTTATACAAACACTGGATACCCTTTCTTATAAATTTTCTTGGACCTCTGCAAGTAGTCCACACACATTTTCCAAATAAATAAGAAAATAGCTGGGAGCTTTTTAACATCTTGCATACAAGCAATAACAAATCAACATAAATACACCTCAGTTGATTTCAAAAACATTGTAGAAGACTTTTTCTCTCTAAAGTGTATTACATTTTTAAAAAGTGACTAATTAAAATATTTTTCTACAGCATTTTGTTTTAACTGATCTTTCTGCTGACATGCCTTTGCATTTTCTTAATGTGAAAGTATCAAACAGAAGAAGTAGCACAATCCAGTTCATTCGAAGTATTCAGTTTCTGAGCTTTCCCTTCACCAACTATGACCCTAAAAAAAAAATTAAACTCAATTTGCTTTAAAGTAATTTTTACTCTTTTTCCAGGACTTCATAGAAATATAAACTAGCATTAATGTTGCAAAATAAATAAGGTAAGCTCATCATTGTTAAGTACATATAAGATCACTCAAAAACTGAAATTTAAATCACAAAAACACTTTAAAGCAATCCTAAACTGAACAAATATAATTTCACAGCTAAAAGAGCAGCTATGTTACAAAAACTAAAAAAAAAAATTGAAAAAATTAGTATCACAGTAATAGTCCTAGGTGGCTCTGACTAACAATCTCCATATATATTCCAAGCATTACAAACTAAATTAAACTGAGAAAATAACAAATGCATCATAGCAGATAAAAATATAATAAACACCATAAGAGATACAGGTGGGAGAGCATATGTTGTCTTTGGAAGTGATACACAGGCTGGTTACCTCACCCTCTTTGAGGGGTGAACAACCCACTCTTTTTTATTAGTCATCCTTCAAAGGTCTCAAGAAACATCTTTCTAAAGCAATAAAAAATCACCTTGAGCACTCTTTTACAAAAACACTCACGCTGAACAGCCAACTCTCTGAACATCACGTGTATTTGACATTCTAAGATGATTGAATGTGTTCACTTGATATTTGGCTTCTAAGAATATGGTACACACCTTTCTACAGCCTCCAGAGCAGGCCAGGAACAGCAGAGGGGAGTGGCATAGATAAATGTATCTTACACTACCAACCATCAGAATGTGACTAACCAGTGGGTTAGGGGGGTTAAAGAACCAGAGAGTAAGAAACCATGAGATGAGTGTCCTCCAAATGCAGACAAACCACGAGAGAGAGGATAATGGGTATAATAAGGCACTCCAACACTAAATAAGAAATTTCTCACTTTTTAACTGCAACGCCCTGGACATGCTTGTAAAAAATACAGCACAGGGTTTCTCCATAGCTCAAACTATGAGTTTCAACCTGAGCTGGGCAGGCACAGATGTCGAAGACCACCCTTATCTCATTAATCCGTTGGAAGAAGAAATCATGTTCCCTTCACTCACAGGACAGAAAGCCTCTCCTTCTCCCCGAATTACTACAGGAAGCGTGAAAATGCTAACTCACCTTGATGCCTTTGAGAGCTGTTTTACACAGAACTTTCAAGAAGCGGTAACAGTAATGGAAAGGTTTCTTTTAAAGCACCGAAATGTCAAGTTACTTTCACATACAGCCCTTAACATAGCTACCCACTGAGCCGAGGCTTGGACTGTAAGTTTCTTTCATCAAGAAACTGTAACCAAGCTTTTCTCTCAGAAATATTCCATAAGGGAACTGGATTAATTTAACATGACCCACTCCGTGTACTAAACCAGACCCTGAAAGGCGACTTTTTCCTCCTCGTATTCAGGGAAAGGAAGAAAAGCAGAAATGCTCTGCTCAAGCAGAGGAGACTGTGATGGGGTTGGGGCTACGAGAGCCTTCTCTTGCTTTGCTGGCATCGTTTTTTTCTCCGGTGTCTTCTTCACCTGCGCTGTAGGGCGCTCGCTACCCCTCAGCCTCCCGTAGCCAAGGGAGCGGGGCCGTGCCGGGTGGGGCTGGGTCGGCACCGGGGGAGCCTCAGGCAGCAGTGAGGAGAATCCAAGGAAATCCCCCCGGCAAATGTATTGCTTTAGCGGTCCCTGTAGGGACGCGCTGCGCTGACACAGCGCCTGCGGGGGAGCTGGGCCGGGAAGGGGCGAGGGGCTTCCTTCCCCCTCGCTGATGAGCAGTGAGGATGGGAGGCCAGTCCCAGATTCCTCAGTGCCCCCGGGGCTGGAACGGGCAATGAACCCACGCTGTGGGAGCACTGCCATTCCCCGAGAGGGGAGGAGGGCGGTAGCGCATCTCCTCAGCATCTCCTCGCAGGGCAGGGCGGCACGGCGGACCCGCTCCGTCCTACCCTTGCCCACAGGGAAACCAAGTGCCAGGGGCGAGCGACTTGATGGAGGGGGGCCCTCCCTCCCTTCCCCGCCCTCCGGAGGAGGGGGAGCCGGAGCAGGGCCTGCGCTCGGTGCGGCTGCTGGGAAGAAGCCGCCTACGAGGCGGCCCTGGACACGCAGTGGGGGCAAGGGGGCACCGCAATCGGAAATAAAAACAAATCCTAAACAAATAGCTAAGTGAAAACACTGATTTAAAAAGCCAACCAGAAAACTAACCCTGACAAGTAGGATTTGCCCTCCTCTTGTCTGCACTTATTGGCCGCGCTTATTTGCAACGAGCTTGTATCTGCCAATGCAAGTGGTCGGCTGCTGTGTCCATCAAGAGGGAAACAGCAATTCGCCGCTAAGGGAGTAGATTCCCATCCATCCATCACAAGGCTTAGCAGGTAGCCGCCTAGAAATCAATCACACACTAATAAAAAAAAAAATCCTCCTCCATCACATTACTACTATACTGCCCCCAGAAAAAATACGTATCCTTGATGAACATATGAGTGGATTTTATCATATGCATCACACCCATCACTTTTCCAGCCTAAAATGGTCTTTTTGAAAAAAAAAATAAACCACACAGCACCCTAAATGAGGAACCCCGGTAAGTATTCTTTAATTATATAACTGAGAAATAATACCCTGTTAGTTTGTTTCCATTTGCCAGTCACTCGAAGGAAACAGAAATCTCTCATCTTTTTCCTGACACGGTTTTTAAAACACCAAACGTTATCCAGTATTTAGGCATAAAGCTAGGAATTCCCAAAGCTTATCAATTCTATTCTAGTGAACTTTAACAACAACAATAATATTTATAAACACTGGGCACAAAAAAGAGACTCCCATGGCCGCTTTTAATAGAAATTGCAAGAGACGTTTCTGGTTGACGATTCTGTAGGGAGAGGCACTCTATTACCAGAAAAAGATGTGCACTTGGTCCCCTTTATTACAATGTATTTCTAAAGCAATATAAAAAGCCTTTTCTGCAAATTCATTTCCAGATTCAGCTACCAGATAGTTGCAAAAAGCAATATACAGCAATTGATCACAAATATTTTACAGTCATGTATTACAGCCATATTCTTGTTTAAGCTTCTCACCTTTCAAATCATTGCATCTGTCTTTCGTCCTCACATGGATTTTACAACATCACGTTTAGCTGACATCCCATTTGCGCGGAGGAAGGAGGCAGCAGGGAGAGCCGGAGCCACCGAACACCTACGAGGGAAGGAAGAGGGGAACCTGCTGCAGTCGGGGGAGGCTTGTGTGCTCCTGTCCCTCGTCTTTCTGTCCCTCAGCGAGTCTCCCTCAGTCAGCTGCGAGCCGGGCTGTCTGGGTTGCCAGTCCCTGACTCAACATTCCCAGCATTCCCGAGGAGCTGGGGCTCCACTGGCTCGTCCTGCCGCCGGGGGCAGCAGCAGCAGCACACGCACTGCCAGCCCGTGATTTCTCAGAGCGTTTGTCTCTGTCCATTCATCGCGAACCCGTGGGTTCCAGTCCCCACCCAGCAAACGTCTGGAAGTGTGTTACTCATTGTGAAATAGCCTAAAAATACACCTATGTCTGCGTAAAACTGCAGAGGCAAAATTGCTTTCTTGTCCCTGTTTGCTGAAGGCCAAAAATGCTCAGCGTCAGGTGCATAAGAAAATGATGTCTAAAAACCAATTACTATATGTACATACACAAAAATCTAAATCTCTTTTGGCTTAAGTGTAAAAGAAATTAAGATATGTATATTTATTTGTATTTTGTAAAAAGCAGCATGTAGGGGATAGGGGAATAAAAATCAGATTAGCTGCTATGCAAAGCCTGTGAGGCTTTTTCCATCAGAAAAGTGAATTAAAAATTATTCCTGAGATTTTATTTCTTTTGTATTAAGGGGAGTGAGAAAAGATTGTATAAATATCACTGGTTTCTCATCATAAGAAATGAGGTCTTGCACCTTGTCTGTTATTCCCCTAAATTTTTTTTTTTTTAAATGTAATTGCTCTGGATACAATTGTAAGTGATCATTCCCAGTCTTTAGTTTCAATGCACCTTCATATCTTACCTTACATAGAATTTCACAAACATTTTATCTGCCTCTTCTCACTCTCATTGCTGTAATAATGATTTTAAGAAACATTTGAGATGTGTAGGTTTTTTGCTGTAATCTGTATTTTATTTCTCTCTTGCCCATGTACCCACCTATAAATGTCATTATTAAATTTTATTGAAAAGAACATCTTTTATGGAATTGCTATTAAAAACCATGTCAGATCAAATAGTTTTCAACCAATCATGCTTAATATAATCCCTTCATTGCAGTTTTTGAATTATCCAAAGCCAGTTGAAATAGTTGGCTGTCATGAATATCTATTCAGAGGTGCTAGAATGCCATTCACAGCACAAATATAGCAAGTTTGTATTTCACCAAGAAAGGTACACGCTCTTATAGTATCTGTCTACCTCCACTATAATTGCAATAGGGGGCTAATATTTGTTTTCCAAGTCCAAAGTAATGGTATATACCATAACTAAAATGCAAACTTCAGTTGCTTTTAAATCTGCATATTTACTTGAAGAGATTTCTATTAAAATACTTACAAAACCATGAAATATATGGACAGAGAAAATCTGTTCCTGGAGAAACTGACGAGAAGGGACATGGTTTTGTATACAAATAGTTACGCTTCTGTTTGCTTTTCAGATCAAGCGAATTCTTGAAGAGTTAGCAAGCCTGCCTTTGTAAGGAAAAGGATAAACACCATAAAATGTGGGTCACTGCACTGAATGCTTCAAAGCACAAGAAGTGTCCATTCTCAGAAGTTTAGTGCTTAATTTGGATTCAGCATGCAATGAGAGTATCTTCCAGTTCTCTCTCAATATTGCTACATCCAATTGTGTCTCAGTACTTTTAATGATGACAGGACTTTTGTTCTAAGTGGTGTCAGTTGCTGACAGTTTTTTTAAAAACATGTCACACCATCCCTGCCTATGTGAAAAGACAAGGAACATCAGGTTCTGCTTTTTCTGTTTTGTGACTCATTCACCGGCAAAGATTAAGGCCCTTGTGATAGCTGGCAAAAGCCAGGAGCATTCTGATGGAAGACCAGTAGCCTAAGAATCCTCTTTCCAAGGAATAATCACTGTGGGAAGACATCAGAGAGTTACCATAAGGCTGCAATAATATTGCACTGAATTACACCTGCTATCATTCAATAAACCTCGTAGCAGATTAATCACAGACCATTCTGGAGCAGCAGAGCATCTGCAGGGGGGCTGTCAGTGCTACAAGTGCCAAAGAACAGAATATACCCACTATGGACAAGAACATTTGGTGCAGAGCTCTGTGGGGAAAAAATATTTTGCCAAATTGTACTCAAAAGGAGTTATTAGAAAAATGTGCAGTTCAAGTGAAGGGGAAACAAGTAATCAGAATTTTACAGCTAATCTACTTATTGTATTAGTAGAAACAACATCCACGCAAAGAACCTCAGGGTCACATAATCCAAACCTTCCAATATTATTCATTCCTTACATTCTAGACAATGCTGGAATCCAAATCCAAAGGGTAGGTTAATAACAATAGGATGTAGTTAAGGCTGACTTCTTTGCAGCTGATTCAAGTTCTCATTTCAGTCTAATCACAGGACCTTCTGTGTTGTCCGTGGTGCTGTGATGCAGGTGGGTGACATTAGGCATAAAAAGAGTCAGATCAAAGAGTAAATTACAACTTTTTTCCCTTTTTTTTTTTTTGATTGTAAGAAGTTCCCATTAACTACTAGGCATATCTTTGTTGTTACAGGAATTGTTACAGGAAAGCAGTCTATTGTAAAACTTGAACCAGTACTCATAAGGTGCCATGGGACCTTTGATAAAGGTTTGCACTTTTCAACAGTTTCTATCTTCAAATAGATTTTTGGCCAGCACACTTGGTTTTTATTTATTTTCTGAAAAAGCTTTCAAGTTTGTTTTCTGAAAGGTTCTCTATCTTAAAAATGCAGTACAGTCATACCTCTTTCTGCTTTCTCATCAGGAGCTGTGAAGACCCCATTGAAATTAATGACAAATTTCTTTCTTATTTCAATGAGCCCAAGTTAGGCCCTAAACAACTACATATGAAATACAGATTTTTCAAGTCTGTTTTTCCTCCACCTCGGTCTATGCTATACTGATTTTGGAAACATAAAAATATAAAACACACTTATAACTTGTCTGTTTAGTTATTCTAAGCATAAATAATTCAAAATAGCATATAATGTTACTTATTGTCTTCAGTCCCAGTGCCTCCCTTTATCCTTTCCAACACTTTCTTCTCTTCTTACCTATGGCACTAACACTTTAGCAGCAGTGAAGATGAGTGCTGTTGAGTGCTTAACTTCATTAAGAAATGGGGATACAAACAGAAATGGATCTCAGTCGCTGCTGCACAACTGCTAGAAAACAACTGCAGATGTGTGCTTTAAAAATGCATTTTAACCTTATTTGTTGAACCTGGCCCTGATGTATTGGTCTGTGCTTCCCTAGTGGCAGACTTGCCTTCAGCTTTCATTTTCTATTAAAAAAACCAATTCAAGAACACCATGTAACATAATAGTCCCCTTTTTAACTAAAAGTAAATGTTAAAAATTGTGAAAATGCTTGTATTATACTAATATATGAAAACCTGAATTACTCCCTCACAAATATACAGCAAGAAACAATACAAAGACATGAATATTATTAGAAACATGGGAGCTTCTGAAATGGAAGTAAGAGATAGTCATGCAGGTCACCCCCTATATCGCAATGGTAAAACCCAGAAATATTTAAGATCATGTTAGGTTAGATTACTATCACGAAACAGAGTCAATAATTCCTTTTGTACTTTAATGGAACTGTGCAAGAAAACTACTTTCACAGGGAGTACACCGATATGTCTGGCAGAAAATAACAGAAATAACCTCACTGAATCGTGTTTGATTTACATTACAGCATAAAAAATACTGCCTTTACTATGATGCGGTGATTGGATTTTAGGCAAGCACTTGACCCAAAAGAAACAAAAATACTCCTAACAAATAAGTGAAATAAAATTAAATTTTTCTGTTGATCTCAGAAGGAAATCTTATGTGAAGTCCTACTAGTCCATTCCACAGAGGTGGGTACACCCATCAGTCATTAACTTATAGGACTGCTCTTTCCTCTGTTAGTTCATATATCTACGTATAGAGGTCTGTCAAATTGAGTCACAAAATAGCTTCCACTAAGTGTGGAAGCTTCTTTACTTTCCTCATGACACATCACCAATCAAAGTCTGCTGTCTTGGTTTTCAAAAGCAGTAGTATAATTTGACACATGCTTCACAGAGGATGGAAAAGTGTTCCTTGAATATACATGAACACACAATATGCTATTGAGGAATTAATTTTAACATATTATAATGCAAAAACAAACAAGGAAAGCATACTTTTTGTAATTGCCTAATGTAAACAATTTGTTATATACTGCACTGGTGATCTATTCAGGACAGAAAAAGCTACTCTGGCATGTATGGTTACTATTGTTGCAAATAGAGAAAAAGCAATAAAATAGTAGCAAAAATACCTATCTCACAGAAGTTCTTCAGCTACCACTGTTCAAAATAGTAGGATTTTGCATCAACTTCACAATGTATTTCAGAGACCTAGAAATATTTCTTAGAAAAATTCAACCTCCAGTGACTTAACAGCATCTAGTAAATCTAGCATAAACATCTTGAATTAGGTTAAATATTTTAAGGCCTAATATTTTATTAATGGTCCTTTATTTTCCTGATTGGATCTGCTACCACTATTTTACATGTGAATATGCTCACTGACTATATGGAGCTACTGTTAAAAGAGCACTGCTTAGTAAACTCCTAAATGCTGGTTAACTTATTTTTACTCAGTTTAGACATATCAGAGCTAAAGTCCAACTGACTTTTCAATAAGAATTAAGCTTTCAAACACTTACCTTATTCCTGAAAATTAAACCTAGATACTAAAACTCTTTACTTACAAGTATCAACATGAGGCACTTAATCCAAAGGAAACTGAGGTTCTGCTCTCAATTCTGCAGCTGCAGGAAACTAGGGTCTTCTCTACTTACAACCCCAACCTCTATAGTGAAGTTGGCAGATACAAACAAAACCAGGATCACAGGACTGTTCATCCACAGTACATCACCTTTTCTTAGCAGAGGTAAAGGGCGGTTGCTTAGTAAGGGATTCTTTTATTAGCAACACAGTCTCTTCCAATTTTAAACAGCTGAGTACGGAAGCCTGAGTTACCGCCTTAATCACATTCACAGGTGGAAGGACTTGGGCAGGAACTAAACCATCTAAGCTTGGTGCAGGTAGAAACTTGATCCACTAAAGTAGTCTCAAAATGGAATCAAATTTCTACAGTGAATAGCTCCCCACTAGATCAAATAAATTAAGGAACAATGTGAAAATAATTTAAAACCCTGTATCAGTGCTTCAAAACTGACAATGAACATGCAGATGCTTCCTTGCTTTTGTACTTGTGGATTCTGTTAAGGAACTGAGTGTCCAACAGAAGAGCAAGAAGTACAATCACCTGACTATGGATGGCCAGTGCAGCTGTACTAATGTTAATTAGCTGATAACTGACATTACATAGAAGTCTCGAGGTTCACACACCTGTTGTGTTTATAATAACAAGACTTGATAGTCTTCCATCTGTTACTCCATAACTACTGTTTTGAGAGAGTAACACTTTATGTCTACTTCATGATATTTTATAGTATGCATTTCTGGGGAATTAAGTTGGGTTTATTTTATATATTACTTTAGACAATTTAAATGGTGTTTTTGTAGGCACTTTTACACGTATACTTGTACTCCTCCTTGGGGAGGGGTTCCTCAGTGAAAAGTCTATGATACAAAGGCTCAGGTTGTCTCAATGTTGAAATCTTCTTCAATACAAAGTACCAGAGCCTTTAAGGAAAAAAAAGCACCTTTCCTGCTATTGTAGGTTTTGTACTATGTTAAAAAAAATAAATCTAGAGAACACAAGAATGTTAGATGTCTACCTTTAACAATGTAATTTTTGCTTTATGTACAATCTAGGGCTAGATATTAAGGAATCCTACATTTCAGTAACCAGACCATTGTCATACACTCCAGAATCTTCACTGAAGTAGTCTTAACTTTGTTGTCTCATTTTCTAGTGCTTTACAAGAAGATCTCATATCTGTTGGATTTCTGTGTTGTCATCAAGATTCTTGTCAGTGCTGTCCCACAATATAATTAGTGGCACAAGACATTCTGAAAACTTATGGTTTGCTCTTTAAAATTGAATAAAGGGTTAAACATAGGTTTGAAAATACCCTTTTATCAGTATTTCTATGACAATCATCTACTACCCTGGCTTTGCAAAATACCGGAACTTCTACTTTAAAGCAAACATTGGTCAATATTTGAGGATCTGACTTCAAGAGGTTATGTCCTCTTATCTTACCAATTCTAGAACCTAAAAGAGATAATGGCCTTTTTCTCATTTATTTTTATCACTTAGAACCAGTTCTGTAAACCACAGGAATGTTAGCACATGTAATTAAACTTTTAAAGAATAACTCTGGTGTAAAGGAGAAATGGCTTAGCATTGTCTGGATTCATGCCTCTGGACTCTCTGAGCTCACAAAATAGGATATTTCCATGTATATTTCCTGTTGGGAACATGAGAAAACTTATGCCAATTTCCAAAATACACTTGAGGACTGGGTGAGAGAGAGTCTGTCTAGTCAAAAACATGATAGGTACAGTTCTAACGATTTAACAGTGAAGTTCCTGTGCCAAGAAGAGCTTCCTTAACCCATTAACTGACCAGCCTAAATGCAGGTGAAATTCTTTCTATCTGGTTGATTCTCTGACTACAGAAGTATCTAATGAGTAAGTTCCCCTCAGAACTTGAAATGTGCCTTAAATTAAAGCCTCCTTTAGCACTGATGATTGTAGATTAAGTGCTTTCCTTAGTTAGGGGCATTTAGATCCAGGAATCAACTCAGTATTGCCTTTTTTGCATTCTTCCCCTAAGAGTTTCTGCTTTCCTCATTGCTCCAGTACCACTTTTACCTATTCCACTCATATAGTTTGTTGGTCATCTTTCTAAGAGCAATTTGTGACTTCAGTG
>VYZS01106363.1:3519-33797 GCA_013400695.1 Neodrepanis coruscans | reverse complement strand
TTTGTAATCAAAAGACACTTCCCACCTTTTCTTCCTTTTGCTTTTGCCTGTGAATCAAGTGCTCCCAAGATCTCTGCCTCTCTGGGTACTTTTGGTACAAGGTAGACAGATGAAGGCTCAAGCCATTTACTGGAAAGGGTAAAGGGAAAAGAAGGAATAGGGCCAGAGAAATCACTTTTTCGTTTTTTCTCCAATTCATTTTATAGTCAGCTCTTGGCTGATTTATACAAGAGAACAGAAAAGGCCCAGAGGTGAGACAGCTCATGTCTCTGACTGAAAACACACTGCCAACCCAAGTGGAGCTTGGAGAACTTGAGTGCAGGTTGCGCTCAGATTATTCCACATGAGAATTTTTGTTGGTAAGATTTCAATTTGAAGGCTGTTACTCATCCATCCACCTCATGTCATGATGAAGTCCTTTGCAGAGAAAAGGACCCAGAAGTATGCTTACTCAACATCCTATATTGTGCACTCAACACCCTATATTGTGCAATTTAATTTGGAAAATTGCCTTTCCTGCACTGGTGCTATAGCGTGGTCAGCTGGAGTCCACACACTAAATCTTGCCTCCCTATGGAAACAGCCCAATAGTCCCAATGACACATTGCAAATGCACTTGTGCTGTGAGCTCACATTGGGAAAGTTAATACCTTTTCCATCCCACATGCAGACTTTTTCTGGAAAAAAACACAAAAGAGGCCTGAGGTACAAGGATCTATGCGGAAGACTGACACAAAGCCTTCAAAGGTAGTGAGAGAATAAGCGCCTTTGAATGCATCCTGGGAACAAGACTGTGAGAGGACAGGGAGAGAGGTAGGTCATTTACCCTTTCCTGTACAAACAGCCTGGAAATGTAGTGCAAAACACTGCAGCCTTGAATATCCCGACCCAGAATTGAGCTTTGGCTGAGGTACAGGAGAGGAGCAAAGGCATCCATGGGCCACGAGTCAGTAAGGAAACCTAGGGTAGCAACCTCCCTGAAATTACTTGTAACAGACAATACTGGCCACTTGGCAACTAAAATACCTGTTTCATAGGGCAGACAGTGCTGCAGCTCTCTTTCTTAAAGGTTTAATTTTAAATATACTTAAGAAAGTGGTGGAACCAGAGTCACTGCAGCCTGGTAGACAACAGGATGCATCATTTTGTCCAACACCACCTCATGGCTCCTTCTAAGACATCCCACAGGCATCTTTTTGCATCCTCCTATCTCATCCTCACAACTGCAGTTGCCAGCAATCCTGGCTGTTCCCTCCAGAGTTCTGTCCCTCTGCAATTTCCCTTCATGGGCTGCCCTAAAACAATCCCTGAAATGGTCACTGCCCCACAACTGAGCCCCCACCACTCACTCCTCAGTGTGCCTCTCCTCCTGGTCAACAGAAACTACCTCCTTGGGATGTGAGAACATTTAGCTGCAGTAATAGTTACCCTGCAGGTTTGGATCTGCGTCACCCATAAGCAAACTCACCTCCTCAGAAACAGGAGACTGCTGTCCTCAGCCAAACTCAGCCTTGTCAAGAGTTTGTTCTCCCTGACATCCTCTAATCACCAGTTAGCCAGTTTACTGAGGGAAAATTTTTATCCTTTCTGCTAGAATTTTTATGACACCTACCATAAGAGACTTAAAAAAATTAGGCATTAAAATGGTTTATAGAGGGTATTTTTATAATCCACTAAGCTGTTTTCCATTTTCACTGATATGACATCTCTCAGCTATAATTTATAAATGCCATCAGTTAACAGGCACAGAATCTTATCCTACGATTTCTCCTCTCATATGCTTTTCCCATTTAAACTTTCTGTTAAATCTTTGCTGTGCTGCTAAATCCAGAGAGATTTGGCTGTAGCTGGGGGGGAAAAAAGTTTAAGTAGCTAATTAATGTCACTGGATTTGGGGCATCCTATCATGAGAGAATATATGGGAAGCATGTCCTCAATAAATACTTTGAGCATTTAAATAAAACTAATGCCCCCACCTAAACAGGAACCTCTAATATTCTCATAAAATAAAAGGTTTTATAGGCAGTAAGTGGCTGTTTTCCCACATAGGGATGATGAGGACTTCACATCAGGCATATTGACTTTTCAGTGCATCTGGCTGTCCCCACAGTCATTTTTGTTGTTGATTGCAACTCAGAAGGGAGTCCCTCTGGAAACCACCTGCACGTGTCAGGGTCCAGCCTAGGGACATCCTGGGAGAAAGCATTTATTTACAGCCCTTACAAAATTTGCTCCATACTTTGATAAAACCACAGGAATGCCTAACAATAATTCTAATTCTTGCAGTAGTTAGACATATCCTGTTTTTCTCTGCCAAGCTCAGATTGGAAAACTCCAGGTCTCACCATAGTCACAGCAGGAAAAACAAAACAGAACATACATTTCTTCTTATTTGTAATGTCTCCATCATATCTACATGGCTGCTGGGGAATTTGCATTGGGCTGCATCTAGTAATTTGATTATGAAAACTCCTGACTTGGAAGATGAAGCCCAAAGGAATTGAGACCTTTTGTTTCTTTAATGGGGGCATGAAGATATCTCTTTGAATCTGTCTAGGTTAAGGATGGCTCATGGTCCACTCAGACTCCTCAAAGGCCTAGTGGGTTTCCAGTAGCAACCAGTGAAACACTTTGGGTGGGAGGGAAGTGCCCCCAAACCACCTTCCTTACATGGAGTGGAGACGAGCATACAAGACATATAGAGAAAAAAAGTCACTTTCCCGCTAGCATTTGATCTAATGAAGACCTAATTGTGGTGGGATGAGAGCTGTGGCTCAGACAATCAGAGTATCCATAGCCTTTAACCTTTATTTTCCTAAGGAAGTCTGCCTACAAAAGAAAAGTGTTACTCAAAACAAAGTTATTGGTAATCATTCTTCGGCCTTAAGGACCGAAAAGGGAAATTATTGGCACATTGTCTGAGCTTCACCCATGGTGAGGCTGCCTGGTGCTACACAAAAGTGAATTCAAGAGAAGCTGTTCTCCTCTGTGCCAGGGTCAGTATTTAATGCGTCTCTCTTGATTTCTTCTCATCAGGAGATTAAACACTTCCCTGGCAGCAGGGGAGAAGGAGAGCTGGTTCACTTTCTTCTCTTCTGAAGTGCCCTAGTCCTGTTGGTGTTCACTCCTAGCATGATGCTCATCCCACCTCTGCCAGGGCAGCCCCATGTGAAGGTGTCAGCCGAGCTGGCTGGGCGTGTGGGCTGCAGTACAGCGCCACGTTTGGGGAGGAAGACGAAGACTGAGATGAGCAGGTGATTCATGCTCTTCTCACTGAGGGAGTGGAGATGAATGAGCCTACACTGCCCATATGAAGGACATTTGCCTGCTGTCATAACAGTAAGGAGAAAACAGATGGTGAAAAATACAGACTACGGCCACTCGGCATGGCTCCTTGGCACTTCCACTTTGCTGCGCTGCTCCATGACAAAGTCTGCTTGGGGGAAGATGTTCCCAAGGATCCTGCATGCAGAGGTAGTATCTGTTCACCCACTCAAAGCACCTACATGGCCTTTACCCATATGCTGCCTGGCACTTCTAGGAGAAGAGGAGTAGTTCCCCCCTCACTTCCCAGACATCACATGCTGCTGCTCATGTGCCAGCAGACACGGGAGAGCTTTGGGTATCCACCAGACAGCCATTCCCACTTGCCAAAGATCTGTTCACTCTTCCAAAGAGAGATCAGATTCATCAGGAATAGCAACAACTATAAACTTGAGCCTGAGAAGGCCAGTGTGGGACTGATCAGAAATTCAAAGCTGTGCCCTCTCCTATGAGCAAGTGCTTACTTATGTCTCCCCACTTATTTATAAACACTTGCAGCCACAGGAAACACATCGCCCCTTCTGAGCACCCAGCCTTTCCCTGAAGAATGAATGGTGCTGAATTGGAGGGGATCCAGATATTCTCATGGTGGCTTTGGTGGTGCCACATTAATGCTAGTTCTTCCCACTTCCCCGCTGTCCAGTCTCACCAGGAAAAAAAAACAAACAAACAAAAAGAAGCAACCCAAAAACTAGTCAATAGGACAGGAGAGTATCTCAAAATCTCTTTAACTTCTCCCTAAAGTCACCCTTCACATACAGTCTCACATAAGAGCAGGAGCTACTGACACAGCCAAGGTCTCAAAGGCATCCAGAGGTCATTTGAGGCTGGAAGTCAAAGTCTCCATTAACTTCAGGACATGTCTATGAAGAGATTAGTTGTCCACTCCTTTCAGAAAAGCCCACATTGCCCAAAGCATCAGGTGCTGCTCCACCAGGACCTCAGATTTTGTCCTTTTCCGTGCTACTGCCTTCACTAATTGCACAGCCCCATGGTGAGAACAATGGGATGTGGGATCAGAGGAGACATTTCACCACTTTAACTACTGTCTGTGTTTGGGACCAAACTGCAACAAATGTTGATTTAAAGAACACATTAGAGGCTGCCTCTAATGCATTTGCCACAAGCCTTCAGTTCTCATTTATCATCTGTGTCTGATTCTACCACTTTCCTAAAACCCAATTCTACTTTTTTTTCTCAATATACACTTTTCAAGATTTTTTTTTTTTTACCATTGATGTCTTAGTGTATATCCCCCTTTCACAATTTTTTCCTCTCTTCAGAACAGAAATGTCACAAAGAAGCCACTAGAGCTTCATCTGATCTTGGCAGGAGAGATCTCTGACAAAACAGAAAACAAGGTGTGAGATTGATTCATAAATCCCAAGACAAGATCTCACTCTGGGAGAGATGAGGATGTGGGGAAGGGGATCAGCTCCCACACAAGGTATCTCACAGCACTGAGTCAAACCAAGGTAGAGAGGAGGAGTTGAGTGTACCCTCCAGCACAGTACAGCCAGGCTGGGACCACCTGGCACTGCCTTTTCACCTTGTCACCCAAAGTGTAGCTGAGTCAGAAATAGCCAGAGATGGGGTTCATCCATGCATGAACAGGAAGAAGGTGGAAGCAATTTCAGTTTGGCTGCAGTTAGAGCCTGTTATGTAGCAGATAGCAGCAGCACCACCACAGAACAGGAGAGCAGAAACACATGCTTTCCATGAAAAAGAATAATTGGTCTATAATTCTGCTTTTGGCTTGTTCTTTCATCAAAAAAAAGTGCTTTGGATAAAAAAAAATCCTATTTGTGCTACACTCAAAACAGATGCACAGGGACACTTAGTGTCACTTGTAGCACACTATATCACCACTAGGTACTGATGCTCCTGGAGGAATCAGTAAACACTAAAATGCCTTTAAAATTCTGATTTTTTTTGGTACTTACAGGCCTAAGCTAACAATCAAAACCCCAAATAGTCAATAAACAAATATAAGTCTGAAACACTGCTGTGAAAGCTTAATAAACTCATGACAAGAGGGAGTTGTAACAGGTGAACAGCAGGAATCACGACAGCCATGAGATGGTCACGACATCTTAAGCACCAGGTTTACAATGGTTACAGGCACAGACTGATGCAGAACTGACAAGAGGGAAGTCCTGCTGCAGGGAAGAAAAGAATGAACAAAAATCATGGTGGAGCATAATGTCACTGGGAAAAATCTGCAGGAAAGGTAAAGACAAGCAGCGATGGCTACAAAACCGAGTGACTTTGGAACAAGTGAACCTTATTTCGAAAGGGCCCATGAAATCTCTAGTGCAGAACCAAGTATGTGTAGCCCTGATTTCCTTTGCACTGAAAGGATGTTTAAAAAACAAATCAAAATTAAGACAAATTTGCTTGGAATAACTCATGAGGGCAAATAAAAGGAAGGAAGGCTAAACCATGTCAACCAACATGAAAACTGAGAGAAATGGCTGCAGAGGGTCGCAGTGCCCCATCACCTGGGTCCACCTCACAAACCCAGCACATCTTACTATCTCTCCTGCTAACACTCCTAGCAAATTCCCTTGAAGCACATTGTGAGCACAGGATCTTAATCAGTCAGGAGATCCGAGCAGCTAAAACCCGATGTGAACTTATAGGTGCTTCAAGGAACCTATATGGGCTTTCATTACATTACTGCTGTCTGTAGGAAAGGAGGGTTGGGTTTGGAGTGCCCCCAAATCAGGCCACTAAACATCTGCACAGCCAGCAACATGGGGTCATCACCCAATGCATCAAAATGCCCTTTGGCAGAGCTGCTTTGACTACAGGTCTCTGGGTGCAGGGACTTGATTGGGGCTGCAGGGTGGCCCCACAGCCCTTTCCCACTGGAAACCCCACACTTTGGGGAAGCAAATGGGCTGACATAGCAGATGAAGCAGCTCTGTGCTGAAACAGCATGAAATCCAGGCCAGGCAGCAGCAGGTGCTGACTGGGGGTGGGATATTGTGCATGGCAGACTTAACCTGCCTGGAGTTGCATAGATGAGTTTTATGCAAAGGGGCTGGAATATCCTCTTCACCTTCCGTTCATCAGTATTTTAGGCAAAATACTCTCTCATCACATAGAGGGAAGAAAAAGAGAAGGAGGAGAAGAGCATTTCTCAGGGAATTTGTCAGAGAAAGGATGCTCTTGAACTTTTCAAAGCAAAGAGTGTGCACATTCCTCTCCCTTCTTCCCAAAGCTGGGAAAAAGAAATCTTAATGAGGAAGCGAGGAAGGAGATTTCTTCCCAAAGGTGGATTCATTACTGGGTTCCAGGTGTCAACTCTTAAAGCAAATTCTTTCAATCTCACACAACATCTTTAAGAAATGATAGATTGCACTGGCTTAGAGGAAACACTGTGCTCCCTGATAATAAATGAATTGTTAGCAGAGGTAGCAGACTCTCATATCCATTTGTGATCCAAAGGGCTCACAGCTGCTTCTCAAAACCAAATGATGCAATGCTGCATGCCAAAACCACAGAACACCAGGCAGCAAGGGATGGAAGGCAGCTCTTCAACTGTCTGCCTGCTGCTCTCCAGTGGCTAAAGGGAGACTGTCAAGTGCAATTTCCTTTTGATGGAGCCTTTTTTTAACGTAAATTTGCTGCTGTTGAAAGTGAAGAATTCACTGCATTGTCTGCAGGCAAGGATAACTAAGGAAAAAAATCTCACTCCTGCATGCTACACCTCTGCAGCAGCTCTGGACACGAGTCATCCTATGGCATGAGAACCCCTCCAGCTCATTCCTTTGCCTGCAGCTCCTACACAGCTCTGAGACAACACACCTCTGAGGAGACAAACACACCTTCGCCAAATGGCAATTAGAACTCAGAACAAAATTGAAATGATTCAGAGTAACCCCAGGATTTTCAGGTGTGTTTTGATCTGAGGCTTTGGGTCTGATTTGTCTCAGAGGCTATAGTATGCTACTACAGAAATTTTTCTTCCAGGCCAAACAACTTTTTTCTTTTCCTTTCTCAAGATTTTTTGTTCCAGTGCCATGCAAGGCTTAGTTGTGGTCTTCCCATTTGAACTAGCGGGGATTTCTCAGTCAAATCTCTGGCTGCTGTTTTGAAAATGCTGCAATTAGCATCTGAAGACATCCCTCCCCTGATGATACCAACCCTATGATGCCCTGGAGTTTACTCCGAGGGAAAAGCACTGTGGGCAAGGAGCCTATCAACAAGAAGAGGGAGAAAGTGATCTGCATAAAGACAGCAGAAGCAAACCCAAGCATCCTTGTTAGAGCACTTCAAACACTCCTGCCAGCAGTGAGCTCATGAAAAGTGAGAAATAGAAGAAGCCAAGAGGATAAGGGCACATCTCAAGACCACGGCAGGCCCCTGCCCTTGGGGGGCCACTGCAGTGCAGTACAAAAATACAGGAGAACCTGAGCAGTGCAGTTTCTATGCCATGAACATACGTTTTCTTCACTTCTCAGCAATACATCAGAATAACACAACTGCAAAGTGTCTGCTTGCAATGTAATGTCTGCTTTTATCAAAGCCTTTACAGGCTGCTCACAGGGAGAACAGGAAAATGTTTGATACTGCTGAGATGTCACCTTCAGCAGAGTATTGAGGAATTAGCAGAAGGACATAATACAGCTGCACCTTTTGGGTACAATTCATCTCACCTGCCTCTCAAGGTCTCACAGTAAGCTAAGCCAAGATCAGCACAGAGTTCTGTTGCTTTACTTGGTGTTTCACAAAGGAAGGAAAAATTCCATCAGGGAACATGTGGGCATATGCAAAGACTTCCCTTGAGGACAAGCAAAGCTTCCCAAGCAAAGAAGAGAAGTTCAGGAATGGTCACTGAGAGCTGCTATTTAAGGTGCTGTGTATTGGTATTCCCAATTCAGCCTGACTGAATTAAGCCTCACCAAAACTGTGACAATGCTTGAAGGAGAGTTTCCTCTTTGACAGAGCAAGCCTGTACCCTAAACTAGTGGTACTTACTCTAGAAAAGAGGTGGTATGGGTTTTTGGGGAAGGGCTCTTCTCTGAAGGTACAGTTGCTTTAGGAGCAGGGGTGGAAATGCAGGAACTATCTTGTGTCCTGCCTGGGGGCTGCACAGTAAACTCATTGCCCCCCTAAATGCCACCACGTAAACATTGGCATGTCTGGCAATATGAAGAACTGATTTTCTAGTTTGTGTGTGACTGCAAATGGGCAACCTGGGATTCCTGAGGCTCTGTGGGTTCAGGAGAGGTGCTGGTATCTGTTCCCTCTGAGGTCTCTGCTGAGTCTGGCACACAAGGCTGCTAAGGTGGAGGATGTTATGATATAGATGACTCAATCTTAGAAATCTGCCCTACTTTATCCACACATTTCTTGCAGGTTCCCAAACAAATGATGACTCTTAATGCATGTCAGCCTAGGCTAATCCAGGTCCCAGACTCCTGGGACCTGAAGAGGTTTGTACCCCACAGAGGAGGAGGCTCCACTCAACTCATGGAGGCTCCACTCTTCCCACAGACTCTCCCTTTACTCTCCCCACAGGAGAGGAGCATGGGGACTCCAAGATTACCACCCCCACACCTCAAAACTGCAGACAGTTTTGGGACAGCCATAACAAGCTGAGCAGAAAAGACCCCAGAAACAGGACAGGCTGGAAGACTGAATTAATTGTGGTTGAATCTCTGAAATGCACTCCGATCTGCCTTTGCTCAGGACAGACTAGGGACAGCTGCTGCACCCGACTGTTTTTCTGGGACAGTGAACTGGAAATGGCATAGCTGCACAGGCTGCACCACAGCTCACTGCCTCATCCTTGCCTGCAACAGCACCATCTCCTCAGCCCCTTCCCCCACTGCGGCCGTGGTTTGGCTTTCTATTACTTCCTTCAGTAGTTCATTAAAGACATTAATCACCTTCTGCACAAAGACATTTCTCCTGAACTCCCTGCAGGCCAGGCCTCTTTCTCCACTGCAGCTCCGCTGGCTGCTTCAGCCCCTGTAGACACAGTGCTGGTGGCCCAGACCTGCACTCCTTTCCCTGCTGATCTGGGTCCTTGCTAGACAGTGATCAGGTGGTCACCCCAAACCTCAACAGCATTTGTTCTCTCCCTTTTCCCTGACAAATACTCCGAATACAGGACCCACCACACGTCACAGCATATAGAAATGGTACGTGCTCATAAAGCACTAAGGATGCAAGTAGTCCTGCTGCACAGGACTGGCTGAGGGGAAAGCACAGTGGCATGTCAGGACCCTTGCAGCAGCAAGAGGACTGCAGGCTGTGTTAGACACGCTGGCAGTCTGCAATAACCACCCCATGCAGAGAATTCCGTGTTAGGCACCGAGATTTGGCTCTGTGGCAGATATAGCAAGGAAGGGGGAGGCCAGGAGTAAGCTGATCCGTGGTGCTTGTGAAATGGGAGACATCAACAGCTCCAGCTCATATATTAGCAGAAGAAAGCAGAGCCCTCAGAAAGCAAAACCTTCTCTGGTTTAGCTGAGATGAAAAGAGAGAAAAGGAAAACTCCACCTACAGGTTGCTCACAGACCCTTCAGAGCTGCTGCCTGTCTCCTTTCCCATGCCATGTCTCCTGACCCAGGATTTCTTCATCCTCTGTCCCTGCATGCTCTCTGTTAGACTTCATTTTCCTGTGCTTTCTTCACAAGCTCCCAGGAATGCTGGAATTTTTTTCTCCTGTTTACCTGCCAGAATAGCAACTCTGTCCTCCTTGCAGATGGTGCTGGACGGGGTGTGGTTGCTGCATAGAAGAAAAGCCAACAAGGCTAAGGGCATTCAGGGAATATTAGCAGGCCAGCAGAAGAAAAACCACATCTGAATCAGTATAATCACTGATGTCTTTTTCCTAGTTGAAGCTTACTTCTAGCAGAGATCAAAGCAAAGTGTTTGGGAGAGCAGAAAGGTGAGAAATAGCCCATGGTTTCATACGAGATTCTTCCACCCCGCATTCAGATTACTTATAGAGGCTTCTATATCTCTCCTCAGAACCTCCAGCCCTCAACCTTTCATCTCCCTCCCACTTCATCTCCATGAGCATAGTGTCAGGATCTCACTTATACAATCAAAGCCAAGACTAGACTCCTATAGCATATAGAGAGATGTAGATACATATGCCACATCCACAAGTCTTCCCTGCCATCAGTTGCCTGCCATCAGATCCAACTCTATCTTAGACATCAGTTGTTTTCTTTTGCACTTCTCCATTCTGTCAAAAACAAATAAAATCAAAGAATGAAAAGATCCTCTTGAAGAAGCCAAGGTATGGCAATTTATAGGTGTTACTCACCTCTTGTTTGCCTCTCTCTTGTACTTCTTCAAGGGATCAATAAGTCCAGCGATGCATAAGCACATCTCCTGAATTGCAACCTTGAGTGAGGATTGGCAAGGGTTTGGTTTGCAGGGAAAACAGGGAAAATAACTGATATACATTAATTAAAAGAATCGATATGTCAGGAGTTTTTTGTCTTTTTTGTGTTGTTTTGGTATGGTTTGGGGGTTTTTTTAGGAATGTCCCAGAGGGGTCAAGTGGGTCTGGCTGCTAAAGGCCATCATGAAAAAAATCAACTGGATACTCATTACTGTGGAAGATAATGAGCTATCAGTTCAGCAGGTGAGCAGGGAACAGTTTCTGCAGGATAGCATACTGTTATTATTCTAATAATTCAGTAACCTTTTGAAAAATTTTTTACTGGAATGGTGATGGATTGCAAATGGCTTGGTTTGCATCTTCTGCATCTTGCCTAATCCCTGACTTCCTCAGATATTACCAAAGGACATACCATTTTCTACCTTCACATTTTCACTGGGAAAAACACTGCCCTGTTTCAGTTCTACACAACCAAAGCCAGAGAAGTAAATTTTTTTTCTCTTTAAAGAAATGCAGTTGAAACAAATACATCGTTGTCTTCAGAATTTGGATCTTCAGAATCTTAAAGTCTCCCTGGGTTAATTGTCTCCTTAAAAGGAACATGTTGATTTTGTTTTTGTTCTGAGCTCCATGTGTTACTGAAGCCAGCTAGGACCATTTCCATTTCTAGTGGCAGAGAGCTGCTGCCTTTGGGGCCCTAACCCCTTTAAGGAAATTGTAAATGTATATACCTAAAATTCCCACCAGTTTTAGAAATGAACAGCATGCTTCCCCACACTGTCTTTCTTTCTGTCACATGAAGATTTCCTCTCTCACCTTGCTAATATGCCAAAAAGTAAAGCCTGTGTGCTTCTGGCCTAGTAGGATCCCTATCACATGAAAAGGCTTTATTTTTAGAGAAGAAGGGATAAGCTGTGAGTGGAAACTGTGACTGTCACACAATGGACAGGTCTGGGCTCTGCTGCTCACTCTTTCTCAAATCCCTTCTCTGCCTGCTGCACAGTCCAAATTTCACAGTCCTTCTTCACTCTCTTTTTTTGCTTGTCACCAATGGGTATCTGCAATCCTTTCAGAATGAGCAGACAGGTATGCAGGTGTGAAATTCTCCTTATTCCTCCTCTGATTTTTTGTTATTGCATCATATCTTTCTCCCCAGGCACTGCTCCCACTGCCCAGGATAAAAAAAAATAAATACATAAAAATAGTCATTCAAAAAGAATAAGTGCCCCTGTGGCTTTTGGAGAGATGGACATACCAGAGGTGTGTCAGTGGTGACTGTGACTGCTGAGCACCCAGCACCCATCCCAGAGGCCCTGCAGAGATACTGGACACAGGAAGCTGGTGTCACTCCCAGGACCTGCTCCCTCCTATTTGGCAGGATTTCACGCATCAGCACACTCCTTAGGGCTGGACCTGACCCTTCAAGGTGTTGGCATCTCACTAAATACACACTTATAAGAAAGCTGTAGTCAATCCCTGCCCAAAACTGAGCAACCTTAACCTCAGTGTGATCTAATGTGAATCGATGCTCCATGATTCATCTGCCTGCATCATATCTTTGTCTATTATATAATCTAAGGAGATGTATTTCCTTGTAGTACCTATGTTGCATTAATCAGACTGCATCTGATAATTAAAGCCTGCTTTCAGTTGACTTAATTCACATTAAATAGTCATAGCAAGCATCCTGATATTTGCAGGGAAAAGAAGTCTCAAAGCACTTACATGAGATTTCTTACACTGTGAAAATAAAAACAAGTCTAGCAACACCACAACTTTTACAGGGCTGGGCTTATTCAGACTGTAGAAGTTTAATTATAAAAATTGCATTTTAATTGATTGCTGCTGGAGTGATTACCACAACACCTTTACAAGAAATGGCGACCATTTCTTGTATGTTTGTCAACAAAGAAGCTTCCTTTAAATTTAATGCAATAATTGTTTAATTAAAACAAATTTAGATTCTCATTTGAGAATATTTAAATGCTTGCCTATTCCTTCCTCCTCTAAGAGGTAATTTAAGAGATAAAAAGGAATCTCTATAAATACTCTATCTATATATGTAAGTATCCAAGGAAAAGAAGAAAAATACTTCATTTCATAGCTGATCTGGATGTAAGCTTGCTGCTATTGATAAGAACATAAGCACAGAGTGAGTGATCACTACAAATCCCTCTCTAATTTGTGCTGGGAGGCCCCCATAAAATGTGAACAGAATCCAAACTATGTGTTCATTTTCTAATTTGCAGAAAAGATTCAAGTGTTGATATTCTACTGTATCCACAGCCTGTACTTGGTATGAGAACCCCACAGTAACTGTATCTGTGCATACATGGAAGCAGAGGGATAAATAATTCATTGTTTTTCAGCCTCTTTCCAAGTTTTCTTGCAGCTCAGAAGTGCTGTTGCTATCCTTTGCAGACCTGTGTGTTTCAGGTGTACGGCTCCTGAATGCCCCTTGTCAGTAGCCCAACACCTAAGCACACACAATCTGATGGCTGCCTCAGCCAAGCTGAAGGACTCAGTGATGAACAGGGGTTATTTTAGTCACTGGTCATCCCTGCAAAGTGGCCTGAGTTTTGCAGGGACAGATTTACCAAGCTGGTGACTCACCTTGTGTGAGCACCATGCACAAGGCACAGTTCCCAGGGCATTGCCAGGAAAGGCTGTTGCTGAGCCATCGGCTTCCCTGGACAGCGAGAGCAGCCACCACATCTCCTGATGCTGCCAGGCTCACCTGGGGACTCCAGCCAGAGGCTGAAAGCAGGAGTCTCTGCATCACAAATTAAATAAAGCTATGGAGCTGTGGCTGAAACAACTCATATCCCCTGAGGAGCTGGGCTATGCACAGGATGAGGATGTGCATTACATGTGCACAACTGGAGGCTGAGATAAAGAATAAGAGAAAACTATTCCCAGCATGGGTTTTCTCAAGCAAGCAACCTCTCATCCCTTTGCTACCAACAGTACACAGTGCTCCCATCTACTGCAGACCTCCCAGGGACAGGAATTTGCAGCTCTCTCCCAGGCTTCAGACCTTTGCTGTCCTTGCATCTGTCACAGAGCACTCCTGTTCACTCTGACCTGCAGCATCAATGCTGCTGTGTTGGGTCTGTCCTGAGTCAGCCACAGCCAAACCCAGCATAGCAGAGTCTGCTAGGAACTTTGTGGAGGCTGTAAAGCTCTTGTCCAAACATGGCCGAAGACAGACACTATGAACATGTCTTTAAAGCTGATCAGAAGGGTTTTGCTCTGCTACATCACTAGGTAAACATTTCAGCTCCTCCACATTTTACCCTTTAGAGTCACCTGGCACTGCTATGTACTTCTGCTGAAGGAAGGACTTTCAATCCACCTTCCCCCTACACAATTGCCTTGGCATTTGAAGAAACAGCACAAAATTATAAAGCCTCCTAACCTTTAGTTAAGAGCCCTGAGAGTGGCAGGTGTGTATTTTCATACGGGTAAGCCCCACCACCCACCCAGCTGCAACCACAGAGCCTGTTCATTACCAGCTATTCTGTGGGATGGAATGAATTCAGGAAGATATTTCAGTTATTGAAATGAGCCCATGTTTCAGTGATGTAACAACATTAGCATCAACCACACACATGAAATAGGAGGTTACCACACATTGTATCTACAACCTGTTTTCTCTTTTTTAACAATTATAGTTTGCCTAAAACCATCTACTGAGATGTTATGCACAGGGACCACAGGACCCGTGGATAGACACTTCCCCACACAGAGTATTCACAGTCACTGTGTAACAATAAAAAGCTCACATCTGAAAGCATCAGAAATACAAAAGTCACAGTGACAGCCAAGTGACAAAAGCCTGATGATATTTTCCAGATTTATCACTTTGATGGATTTATTGTTACCAGTCCATGATCTTCACTAGGGCATCATTAACAGCACCACTACCTGGGCACAAACGGGTTCAGCTCATAGTGTGCCTTGACCCACTGTCATGCCAAAGCTTATCCCAACCAGTAAACAAATATGTGTCAGGCAGAGGTAGACAGTCTCATAGTTGATGCTGAGGTGTATCTTGCACACAGTTTCCTTAGCCAGGATGCTGTCATTGCGCTGCGGTTCATCCTGCAACTTCACCATTGCCCCACAAGCTGCCCAACAAGGCTTTTACTTCTGCTGTTACCACTGTATTCTGTATTTTAAATTCTCCTGCTTCAGGCACTTGCCATAAGGACCACATTTCAACACATGAGGCCAGATCCTAGCACAAAGCAGGATTTGCAGTGGGGCTGGCACTAATGTTCCTCAGACGACCTACTGGAGACACAGATAGATGCAGCACCAGGTTTAAAGGGTCCAAACACTCTTGACTTAACTGTCAGAGAAACAGGTAATGGCAATGGCAAGGAAACACTGTGTTCTCTATCTCCATGGGAACAAAACCTGGTACTTTTAACTGGTAGCATGACCAGTCTTTTCTCAGAAGATAAGGACCACTGCGTGGGCAGGTTTTTTTATTCTCTGTAAATAAACAGACCTTTCTGCTGGTATCTAGTCTTGACAACTGGGAAGGGAATTAGCTGGAAGATGAGGAATGAGTTAATTCCTGATAAAAGTTTCACTCCAGCCCTAGAGTTCTAAAATCAGGTCTCCTAATAGCCTGGGTTTTTTGGGTTGGTTTTTTTTTTCACCCCTAGGGTACATGGAATAGCACCTTCTTTTGTGCTTACAAAACAAATGCTGCCATCCATAGTCTGGAAGAACTTAGGAAGTTTTTAATTATAAGAAAAGAAAAATGAGGACAAGTGAAGTTGGACTGTGCAGAGTGCTCTGCTGGTCTGATCTAGGACAATGTGCCCTACATAGAGCTCAAATATAACATCCTTTGGGAAGCTGTCTTGCTTCCATTCAGCTTTTGTGAGACAACCCCTGCCCCCGTGGTACTAATGACAAATTTCTGAAGAGTAACTAGTATCACAGTCCTGCTACCAAAGCTGTAAACAAAACCATTACTGGCAGGCGTGGAGAGGAAGGGAAAGCCATGCTCAGATGGAGAATTTATTTGCGTGATATTCTTGTGGCTTCTCCTTTCTTCCTGCTATCAGCACTGAAATAGCTCATCCCCAGCCACAGTCAGCAACTCTACCCCAGGTGGGTGACGCTTTCCCTTGACAGATACAAGGTCTGTCTTTTTTCTTCTATTTGTCTGGTTTTCCTGCCAAGAAAGTGCCATTGGAATGAGCTGAAAGTCACTCTTCCTTGCTGGAAACCTTGTAGTTGGCAAATAGAGGGATATTAAGGAAAATTGAAAATCTTTAGATATGTCATTAGATACTGGAATGAAAGTGAGGCCACATTGTTACTCTTCTCCCATATCATACAGGGCAGAAATTTCTGAAATCTTGTACTTTCAAACGCTCTGACAGAAAATACCATAACTTCTGCCCCCTTCCCTTATCCCCCCAGGAAATCCCTTGTGTGCATTTCTGAGCAGAGTTTGCATCCACCTCTAGCCCACTCTCCACGGAACTCAACTGCAGAGAGGGTGTTTCAGTGACTCAAGAGGACACTACGGATGTGAGCGAACAAAAATCCAACAGGCTTTACAAAGGGAAGGGCTCCTCCAGCCCCTCCTGACAGTCCATTTACGCACACACAGGCTCAGAGAGTGTCAGCAGTGTCTGACACCAGGTCAAACTGAGAAATTCTTTGTGCATCACATCCTGTTGGCTCAAGCCCCTTACTCACAGTACCACATCACTTGTTCCAAGGGAAGCAAATGCTGCAACAGTCCCTAACACAGCCATAGGGCTGTGTTATAGGTTTAGTTTTCATCTGGTTTCGTCCTGGTTTGTAACCTTGGCATTACCTGGCAAGCCAATTTTTTTTCCCCAATTATATCATAGAATGAAAACAGCATAGCTGTGCTTCAGAGGGGTGTAGATACACACATTCTTCAGTGAAAATTCAGTCTTTAATACCTACTTTTAGAACCAATTATTTCACTGGTTCTCGAAACTAGGACTCTCTTATCTCTCTGTCATTATTAGGCATGCCCCTTATTGTGGATCTGGACTCCACTTACACCAAGCTGCTGGCTTCTGCTAGGTCTTTCTTAAATTACCAGGACAGATGGCTAAACTGGGGCTGAGGAAGAAGTTGTTCACACTAAACAGAGACTTCTGTGCACTTTGTGGGTGGAAAGGGGTGTCTTTGTTGTATATCACAGCTAAGGGAAATATGGGGATGAAACCTCAACATAATAAGCTGGGCAGAGGTTAGAAAAACAAGAAGAAATAAATTGTTGGGGGTTTTATACCACTTTGGATACAATGGAAGAGAAAACACAAGACATACTGAATAACTACAATACTACCTCATCCCTGTGCCTTTGCACAAACCAAAGTGATTAAGAAACGTTTCGTCTGTGTGTTTGCATTTTTCTTGCCTAGACCCTAAAAGTGAGCTGCACATTTGGAGCAAGATGACCCATATTTCAGACACGAAATAAACCCAAGTCAGGAAAAAAGACCCCAAAGTAAGGAAGAGCACAGTGAATGCCAGTACTTACAGGTGTATGTCATTTCAAAGCTGTCACTAATGTTCACAATGTCGATCTGAGGAAGGAGCTTGGGGGGTTCTGTGAGCTGAGACAATGCAAACCTAAAAGCCGCATGTTCTTGGGACTGTTGATTAGGAAATAACCCCCCTGAGGAGAAAAACAGAACAATAAGAAGAAAGGTCTTAAGCACACTTGTATTAGAAACCTCTTCAGTCCAAAATATTCCTGCCAGCAGAGGCTACAGCTCCCCATCCCAGGGAGTGCCTCTACACTTGGAAACCCTCCAGCATGCAAGACCCAAGGGTTTTGTGCCCACTGAGAACAGGTTGGGAGCAGAAAACCTTTCCAGGCTGTGTGTTATATAATGCCTGGATCACATACAGGAGCCCTGATGCATCCCTGGGCCGAGCAGTCTGCAGGATCAGGATACTTCACGGCACTCAGTTCAATCTCTTCACCCCTTACCCCCCGTAACTTAAGCAAGAGAAATGCGAGCGCTGTCTATGTTACCTTAGTATAGGAAGAATGAAAGTCTTTATTCCTCCCCTTGCTTGTGAAGCTTAGTTTAAACCCTGCTGACTAGGAGGAGATGTTCACTACAGAAGGGTTGCAGTGGTTGCCCCACACTAAAGGACTCTGGAGTACAGGGCAGCGTGGCTGAGCCTGGCCCAGCAGGGTATGATGGGCACAGGGCTGGAAGAGTCAGAGCAACATGGGACTTACGGCCAAATAACTGCTGCTACTGGATGTTTGTTACACAGATACATTTAACAAGTGACAGTGACAAAACTCCAATTGGGCAGGAAATGGAAAAATTGACCCTCAAAGGGATCAATCTAAGCAGCAGTACAGACAAGCTTAGAATCACAGAATGATACAAATAGGATGGGAACTGGGAACAAGCTGGACCAAGGCTCAGACTCATTCTTCCCTCATGGCCCTGGAACGAAGTGCAGCAATAACCCGGCCCTAGAAAAAGTTTCCTGCTGCTTCCCCAGCAGGAACACTGGCTTGCAGCAGATCCCTTTGCAGCCTCCAGAAAGATGCTATTAAATTTACCCTGTCTTGTAATCTATATGCATTTAAAGAGAGCACAGCTATTGGCATTTTAGGAGTGAGGAAACAAAGCACTTAGCAACAAGCGAGAATTAAAATAAAGCCGCACAAACTATAAATGCCCAAGATCACTTTAGGAAGAAACAAATGTGCAAGGACCTGCAATCAACGTCACTTTGCACATCTTTAGTATAGAGGGCATCTCCTTGTGTGGAAAGGGCTATTTGTTCATCCATATCCCCCTATGTTCCCCGTTCCTCCCACCCCACAGACCAGTCATGGGTGTCAAAGGAATAAGATGCACATAACCAAGTTAAACTAATATACATGTTTGTTGAAGCTAAAAAATCTGGGATACCCCACAAATTTGGGGTAAATAGGAGACAGGAAGGGAGGGAGACAAGGATGCAACACCAACAGCAATAAAAGCCTCGACTGTACAGCTGGACTCAGGCAAGGAGTTGCCTGAACTTGGTGGATTAGCCATAGACTGGCACCGTAAAGAGAAGGGAGGCGGGAAAGAAAACTGGCATGCAAGGGAAGGGAATTTGGGGCTAGGTTACAAACCATCACCAATAAAGCTCAATGGGAGAGTAATAATAAACCTGGAGAGGGAGGGAGGGAGGGAGATGAGCACCGAGAAGTTACAGGAAGGGAGAAAGGAATCAAACAGGCACTGCTGGTGTGCAGGGAAAGCAAGTGGCACAAAGCAGAAAGAGACTTCAATGCAAAATCTTCCAATAGCTTTGCCCTTATTCTTTAGCAAAAACGGAGGGCGCCTGTTTGTTTCCTCTCGTCCCAGTTACCTACAGATGAGAGCATCCTCACAAAAATGTATAATGCAACTGCCAATTTTGCAAATGCAGCAACACACAATGGCAGCCCAGGCATTTCTCAGAGCAAGAAACAGATATTTTTTTCATACTTCCTCCATTTCAGAAGCACTTTTCTCCTTCTGTGTCAGCATGTGTGCAGGCATTTTTTCCCAATCTTCCCCTCCCCCAAAGCCAAATTGATCCATTTATGCTCCGGCAAAGCTGGTACCAACGCACACATCCAGCCCTCGCAGTTCACCCCCTCGCTCTCTCTCTCTCTTTCTCAAACACACACACACACACACACACACGCACATTTTGTCTTTGCAAGCACATGAATGGGTCAGTTTTCCTCCACCGCTCCCTCTCCACCCTTACCCACTCACTGGGGACCATCATCCCCAGCCCCACACTCACCTATCTGGATATTGTTGGGGAAATTGGCCCCTAACACCGCCCCTAGGAAACTGGTGCAGAAGAAGGCAAAAATGTGCTGCATATTCCCTTTTGCATTGGCGAAAAAGAAGCCCAGTTCCAAGCATAGATTTGATTTTTCCCCCGCTCTGCTCTCTTTAGCTGCCTCTCTCGCCTCCCCTCCGCTGCGCCTTCGGGATGCGCGTCTCCCTCGCTCAGAATCCAGCGCTGAGACTGCCGCTAAACACCGCCTGGCAGCAGGATTAACTGAGCCCCGAGAGAAAGAAAGAGAGCCCGCTCCTCATCCACATCCCTCCCCCGCCACACACACACACGCGCACACACACACACACCAGGCGCTTCCAACCAGCTCCTTCCCCTTCTCCCAGTGGGAGCTCAACAGCTGGGTACTGCATCCCCCCTAACCCCGGCTATTCCCTCCGGGGTTCCTGACTGGGGTCTCTAAGGGCAATCCCCACCTACCCCTAAATTCCTAGCTTTCCCCCTCAACTTCTCTCGGCAGAAGCTAAAAGGAACCTGTGAATCAGTAGGTGGCAAACTCCTCTAGAGAAAGGGTTGCAACTCCTCAGCCTCTGATCCATTGCTTCGCAACCTGGGCTCTCATCCCTGGGTCGAGGAGTTGAACCGATCGCTCTCAACAGCCTGGCTCATTATGATAACAAAGAGGGTCGTATCCTGCAAATGCACCTTGGGAGGAAGGATTTCAGAGCAACAAGAGATCTTGAAGGATTAAAAAAAGAAATACACACACGCACACACACACCCTCCCCCTTCACCTTTGTCATTGATTTCTCCTGCCCACTGTCAACTTACGAGGCTTTTCACCCCTGCCTTGATGTGTAGGAATCTGTGCTCACCCATACCATCAGATAGGGCAGGCTTCTGAAATTAGGGGGCTGTTTTAGCCTGGATCATTTTAAGAGCTGTTTGGGGCAGTTCTAGTGAGACTAGAGCTCATTTGACCATAAGCAGCTTCGTTCAAAAACAAAAGCGGGGGAACAATAAAAGTAGAACCAACAAACCCCAACCCCTAGAACGACTTGTGGTGCATAAATTTTTAAGGAAGAACTGTGGTGAATACAGAGCCACAGCCATCTCAGAAATAAAATTCACCCACTCCCCTCTGAATTCCCAAATCAAACTTGAGGCTACTGATGCCAGAACCTGAATGCTCATGTTCAAGCCCCAAGATTCTGTCCTTACTGTTTGCAGCCTTGATACAAATGAGGGATACATAGCAAAAAGGAATTGGAAATTAAAAAGGCTGTTTGGGGCAGAATTAGAAATAGGATTTGGGTGCCTTGTGTTCTGGTTTGGTGTAGGATTCCTTGCCCTGGTCACCACTCTCCATATCCAGAAGCATGTGGTTGAATTGGAAGAACACCAAAGGTAGCTAATGTTTAAAGGTCAAGAATTGCTCCTGCGTAAGGAACACTTGAACAGATGAGCAAACTGCAGACTGGGATAACCAAAATGGGATGTGACCAAGCCTACCAAATCTCCAATGGCACAGAGATGTTACCTGTTGGGCACAGGTCCCAGGTGTGACATGATTCTCTCAGGCATGTGGTGCAACTCTTGGGGCTGTCCTGTGCAGGGCTAAGAGCTCAACTCAATGATCATTGTGGGTCCCTTCCAACTCAGAATATTCTGTGCTTCTGTGATAACTTTATTGTGCAGTGATAATACTACTCTTTATATCCTCGGGCCTTCATTTAATCTCTGTAAATAAGAGTTTGGGATCTTTAATATCTTCCTAGACAGTATTATGGATTGTGCTGTGGCTTCTGGGATGACAAAATGCTTAAATACCACATAAATGCCAGTGTCAGTATGGGGTCGTAGAACTGTGCTCTTATACCTTGCATCAGAGAGGGGTTGCACTGATGTGGCCTCTTACAAAGACAGTACGTAGAATTACGCTGCAAAAAAAACATAGCCTGGAAGATTTGCATCTTCTCTTAGGCAAACAATTAACATTAGGATAAACTAGGATTGATTCCTTTTTACCCCAAACCACCCTTTACCAGGTGACTGGGCAAAGATTCTCAGTGCCAGAGACTGCAGGTTCATTAAAGCAATCATTTAGGCACTCAGAAGTCAGTTAAATGTGGCCAAAAGATGCTACGACCCTGTCTCGGCCTCTGGGTGACCATCAGTCCAAAGTCATATTCAAACACAAAATATTCACATCTGCTGTTGGCAGGAGCACCTTCATCAGATTTCCATTTCACTCCTTGTATAATTTAAGCAGTACTGATTTGAGGCTAAAATAACCTGCTGATAGGTTTTATGGGATCTTGCTTTCTATCCAGAATTTAATAGAAACAGCTGCATTTATAATCTGAAGAAAGGCACTGAAGGATAACCAGCACAACAGAAAGATGCCAGCACGTTTTTGAACTCCCAAACAGCCTATCTGATAACAATAACAGTAGCCATAACAATAAAATATTATAATAGCTTGCAGAAAGCTTGCACAGTCGCATTAATTAATAATGCTGCTTTTGTCTATAAACCTCTCAAAATGCAGGTGGCTTAACAAGGGGAACCTCACCACAGTGTAACAAGATAAGTAGTAATAAGATCATTATTTTAAGAAAGTATTCATTTCCTTTTTCCCTATAGATAACAACATTTTATTCAGTTTGTTAGCATAAGGATGTTCAGTATTAACTCTAAGTGCTCTGAAAGTTCTTTAAATCAACATCAAAGCAATATAGCTTCTGAGCTTTTGGCTAAAAACCAAACTGAGTCTCAGGAAATTGATGAAACTCTTCAATCTCACAAGAGTAGTCGCAACAGTAACACAGATCAATTCACAAATCTTTGGAGAGAAGAACACAACTGAATTATCTAGATTACTAAAAACAATTGAAGACTCTTATTCCTCCTTTCAGGTTTTAGAAAACAATGAAAACCATTCGGTGCAAAATACAGGTATATTGCACAGTGCCATCTTAATTAGGAGCAACTGAAAATATCAGGGAGTGGAGTTTTTTGAAGATCTGTATTTTTCTCCAAAGAGTTTTAAAATCACAGGTGGGACAGGCAGGCATCTGGTGGTCAAGAGGGAACATACAACAGGGTTTTGTGGGATTAATTCATGCAATTGAGTGTAAAGAATTGGGTAAATACAGGTCTAAAAAAAAAATAAAAATCAAAAAGCCAAACAATCTCTGTCCAATTTAAGAAATGCTATACATGCACTTTGAAAGAGTGTAGCTGGTTCAGCTATGATCTTTGCCAGACATGAGGATAAGAAAATTGCTATGTCAGAGCTACTGTTCCCCTTGTGTTCTGTCTGGGGCTGACCTTGGTCTATTGGGTGAGGATCTTTATTATCACCCATTTCTGCTCCAAGACTTTGCTTGGAGCCAGAGAATTTTGTATCTGAGAAAGATGTCTGACACCTTCCTCTTTGCTTTGCTTTGCATGACATGAAGTTGTCCACCCAAGCAGCATGGTCTGCCTTCACTATCAGAGCTTTTGTTTCCAGGATAGAAAATAAGTGGTTGTTGCAGCAGATATATTTCTGTATCAGAAGCCGTGGAAAAACAAAGGACTCATTCACATGCACAAGCCTCCAGCCTTGAAAAATGAGGAAATCAACAGAACTCGGCATCCGTCCGACCTCCCAACAGAATTATTTCCCCCAGTGCCCACTGTGTTTTACATGATGGTCCTGAATGCCTTTAAAGAGGCTATTGAAAAAACTATTTCCACAATTCTTTTTATTTTCTAGCTGGACAATCTCTATAGGAGGCTTTTTATAAAGAGCAAAATGTAATTATAGTGATTAATCTAAATAAACTCCAAACAATGCAGAATCTTGTATGGTTTTCGCAGAGCCTTGGCATAAATGAATGCTGATGGAGTGACATGAATTTCTCTCCCTGCCTTGTTCACCTCAATTTTGTTATTTTGGATAATGTACTGCTCAAGGAATGATTGTAGCACAGGTTCTGAGATGACATACTCCAGAAATTTAAAGTGAGGAAAATGTGGAAGTAATCAGGAAGGAAAAGGGGTGAGACAGTTCCTCCATTCACAGCAGTGACGCACTGGAAAGTGTGTGTGCAGATAGCCCTCGGCACACCTACACCCAGCAAACATATGCACAGTCACTGGTGCCACCCACACCAAAATGACACTGATAGACATGGTTAGGAAAGTGTACATGTGCTGTATGTGCACACACACACTCCTGGATTACCCAGTCAGGAGTGGGTGGCGCACCTCAGGGGTATTCACCAGCACACGGAGTAGTTCGGGGGGTGCAGGGACATCTCTGCAGCCCATTGCCTGCCCATCCTATTTTCTAAAGCAGGTTTCAGCCTGCACAGGGATTTTGGACCTGCAGTTAAGCCTTTAGGCCTTCACTCATTCTTATTCAGAAAATTCCTACTGAAGTGGAAATAGGGAGACTTCAGGCTCTTTATCATCATTTCCCCGCATGCATGTTGTTTATTTTAGCACTAGGCACTTGCTTCAGTCTTTAAATCTGGAAGGTATTATTTACACCACTGAAAATCAGCATTTACAAATTGTATTCACCTGATAGTTTTTGGTTGAATCTCCTTTACAAAAATAGCCTCAACAGTGTTTGATATCAGGCAGAAAAATCTTCCCCCTCCATCAATGAGTTAGGTCTGAGGTGTCCATGGACTCTCTCTTCTTTATACAGCAGCTGGAGCTGTCAAATAAAAATTTTTGACATTCCAGAAGCAACTCAGAGAAGTTAAGGGAAATACGGGCTTCATCTTTTTCCAGTGTGTACTAAAATGCAAAGTTGTGGGACAGAGACAACACTCAAGGTGATGATAGCTCCAAGCAGATCCTGACTGATGCCAAACATCTGGAGACTGATGTTTTAAGGTCAGCAGATATTGTTTATTAATTTACTGACTGCTGATGGGGGAAGCTTGATGTGAACTGAAACTTGGGAAAGTCAGCTTTTTCCACAAACTGTACAAAAATGTGCTTCTGTTGTCACCCTGATCCGCTTATTACCATATTTATAAGAAATTACTTCTTGCTCACTGTCGGATAATTAAGTAAATAAATGGACTGGAAGATAAACCTGTCAATCAGAGTGGCACTGAAAACACTGCGCACTCTCTGGAAATTCATGAGCAGCAGCTGTCAAATGGAGCTGCTCCTTGGCTGGGAGTGCCCATGGGGTACAATCACTCTGGTGAGGGCTGTGAGCTCCCAGGAGCTGGGCTCTGCTGCCACCCAACACGGCTGGATGGGGAGCCTTTGGTCTTCTTGGAGTCAAGGGAGGATGCAACCTGCACGCTCAGTCCAGGTTGAATATGCTGCAAATTCAGATCTGCAACTTTGTTTTCTAAAGTTGTCTGTCCCACCATCCAGCTGCCCTGTTGATAGTGGATTTGCTTTCATCAAATGGACTTGATGTGCTCAAACAGGAACAGTTCTGACAGACAGTGATGCAAACAGCCCTGCCTGGATAAATAGCTACACGAGCATTCATGAAAACACTACAAATCTCTCTGTAATGTCCTGCTAACTCCTTTACTGGCTCCCCTGAAGGAAGACCTTACCATCTGCAACTGCAACACCATTCTCTTCCTCATACATGGAAGGATGCTAGCACTTCTATTTTTTATTTTTTCTCCTGGTTGATTTATAATTACTTATAGAATCACTTTGTGCCCTAGTCTCAGTTTATGCTCTTTGCTGAGTCATAAACATAAATCAGAGTTGTGGGTGGATCCCTGTTTATTATTAAAGCACCTTATGTTTCTCTAAGCCTCACCAGAGGAAGCAGAAATTACTGGTAATACATTAAAGTTAGTAGGTTTACTGTTGTTGAAGTATATAATACTCCCTAAATTATTGTCACAGATTGTGTTGTCCTGCTATTTTCTCATTGAATGGAAAAACAAATAAATTAAAAGTATTTTAAAAAACTGTTGAAAATATATGTTAAGAGATTATTTACAGTGAATAGCCACATGCAGGGGATGCAACCTCAATCAGGAATTCTGGTTATCAATAGTTCAGTCACATGTTCATATACATGATAAAGTTTTCTTTCACTCAAAGTCCCCAAAACATTGTGAATGCTCCAGATGAAGTCAAATAATGACTGAGGTGATTATGCAGTTTAATACTGATATATGAATCAACCCTCATTTTTAATCCCTGGCATAAAACTCAAGATGCGCAGAAAACAAACATGAAATGAGGAAGATAAAAGGATGCTGATTTAGGAAGAAAAAAAAAAAAAAAACAAACCAAAAAGCAGCAGCAGCAATTGCCACAATTCAAACAGCCTTACAAAGATCCCATCATTGCCATCTGGCTCCATGGCTCCCAGGCTGCTTTGCTAAGATGCGAGATAAACAAACATGTGGGCTGAGCTTTAGGGTGGCTGATCTTGGCCTTTCCAATAGTCAAAGGACTCAAAGTTTTGAACTAGAGTATCTGAGTCAAGAAAAGAAGTATCAATTTCGAGTCCTTACATCACATCCTACTGGAGCGGGCTGCCAGCTACCAGCTGGGAAGGGGGAAGTCTGTGCACAAAGGAGAAAACTTGAAAAATCACCAGAATTATCAGTGTCATTCTGTCACGAATTTTTGCAATCAATACAGATATTCATGTCACTTCTCCCTATTCTTTAATTTCTACTCATGCTCTATCTTGGAGGGAAATGAGAATTTCTATATAGGATCGAATCACATAAAATCCCATCCTACCTCTCTCAGTCTCACACATAGCATAGTTTGTAGCACATTTGCAGTCTGTATATATTAAATGGCTTGGATTTCATAAGGGCTAATTAACTGGCCAGAGATAGACACGTCTGACAAATCTACAGAAATAGATATTTGCACATGTGGACCCTGCAAGAATAACCTGAGCTCCCCCAAAATACTGTCAGACCTGGGTAGTTAATGCACTGCCTGGCCCAAGGGCACTCCATAGGGTGTGTCTTTGATCCTATTTTATATCTCCAAAAACAATTTTTTAAATTCTACCAAGTTATTTTCTACAAATGTGTGACAGAGGTCCACAGCAATGGGATGTTCCAGCTTCTCACTTTTCTGTCAGAGCATCAAAGCCCTCCATGGCATGGCCAGTCCCCATAATGTGCCAGAGGACATTTCTGCCAGCTCCATAGATGGGAAGGGGAGCAGCAATTTCCTCTGTGCAATAGGCTGGTACAGGGGAACTGTCTTTTACAGGCACTTAATAGCAAGGTCTTCAGCTCAGCTATCACTGTTACGCTGCTCTTTTTGGACAAAGAGCTGTAATGCTTAGTGGGTGCATGAGGATCTGTAGGTTATCTATAATTTCCCTTCTTCATCCACAGAAATGGCAGAAAGCTAAGGATGTAATCTGAAGCTAATGTCATTTTTAAAGAATAATCCTGTTTTCCAGGCTGGAGGGGAGAGATAAGAGAAATGATACAGGTCCTGTTACACCAAGTGTTTCTGGAGGTGTTCCCTATTTAGAGAATTTCTCTACTCATCAAGGCTTTTGCCTGAGACTTTCTGGACATGACAAGCACAGGTCAGTGCTGTATTACAAACAAAATGCCAGACTTCCTTTGTACTCCCAACAATGGCTCAAGACAGAAAGAACAGCATACAAACACCCTGTCACCTCCTGCACCAAAACTTTGCAACTCGCTGTATCAACGCCTGCAATTAGAGTGAGTGGGAATCAGAAGAGAACAGATCATTAGTGAGCTCCATACATTCCTACAGTAAAAGCACAGAGCTGAGGAGCTTCAGTCCACACATGCACACACAAAAAAAGAGCAAATGAGATATTTATCAGGAATATAAAGATGCAGTAATTACTTTAGAAATTACAAGCATGTACCTCTAATTGCTTTGGATGCAGTCTAAGACCATTGGGCAACTGCACTGAGTCATGTTACTCAAGGAATCTAATGTTTCTGTTAAGCAATGCAGAAGCAGCACCATCAACCTACAGTGTCATGCCACCTTGTCTGCAAAAAGCTTTGATCATCCAGCTACTAGTGGTCAGTGATATATATAAAAAGGATATTTTTCCCATTTGAGAGATTGGCAGTAGAAGCAATTTGCCTAAACCCACAGAACCTGCAAGAGGGCTGGGACTGAAACCCATGGTGCAGTTCTCTGCTGCAGGAACTGAAGGAAAGTCCCCAGGCATGAAAACCTCCTGTACTTGTCACAGCCCTTGCCTCCCCTGCCCACGTCTCGTAGGAAAGCCCCCAAGAGCTATTGCCATCTGTAGCAGCATGATGACAAGTGGTACACTGCCTAAAACAACACAGGGAACCACAGACATTTGGAAATGATTTAGGTGAACATGGTGCTGCTTTGTAAAATGAATAATATGCCACCAGTTGATTTGTGAGACTCACTGCTAGAAAAGTACTGGCTTTTTCTGGGCACTGTGCAACCAGCCCTAGTGATGGAAAGGCAGCTTTCAATCTGATTAGAGATTTCTTGCATGCTGTAACTGCAGGACTGAGAGTAAAAAGAGAGACAATGTGGAATGCAAAGACCTGGTGACCTAATTCATTAATTGCAGCCTGCTTTCAGCTATTTGCTTATGCTTTGCTGTGTACATCTTATGGGCTCTTTTTTTACATACATCTCTCTTCTCCTCCTTCCTGCCAAGAAACAGAAGATATTTAGACTTCCTATCTAGTATGATGATATCACATTTATTTATAAATGTTCATCCTTGAACTAAAAGGACAGAACTGATGATGACTGCTATGCATTTAAATTCCTTGCCCAGGGTTTGTGCTGCAGTCTCATGAGTTTAGCTGGCCCCTGCTTCCAAGTCCTCTGGATGGTGAGCCACAGGTGCTGGGAGAGCCATCCCTCTCTGGCTGCATCCACAAAGCTGTCCTGCCTCCTCCAGCTTTTGCAATGAAGCATTTTCTCCCAAGAGTTGTGATTATGAAATGTCACCGTGGAAACAGTTGGAATATAATATGTACTTGCTTGCTTTCCCCCCACCCTTCCTCCCCTCCTACCAACCTCCTCACTTTCTGAAGCTATGTTTGCTGTACAAGAAAAACCCTTCTTGTTCCCCTCCTCCTCCCAAACCTGCAAAGAGGAGTGTCTGTGCCTCACAGTTACCTTGACAAAAACAGATGCCCCAAAAAGTATCTGTGTTCATTAACAGCCCCTTGGTACCTTGCAGCAAAACAAAACCCACCAGAAACTCAACTGGGTGTTACTGCAGCTACCAGGACTTCCTCCCTTCCTCTGTCAAATGTCTGTAAAATGGCATTATAAAGAGGTTTTGAGCCAGTAGGATCCTGGTCTGTCGTTGCTATAACTGTCACTGCTAGAAAGCCTCTTCAGGAAAGCATAATTCCCCATCACACATCTCCTCTGTCCCTTCAGCTCTGCTGTCCTGTTCCCATTAGTGCTATAATGAGCTTACAACATGGACACACATCTTGGTTTTCTTTCTCATGTCCCACCACCTAGAGGCAGGTTTTTAGATGATGAGTTCTTTGTGCTCTACCTATGTTAATAAAGGACAATTTTCCCTAATCATGATTTTTCCACACTTCTCATCAGCATCACAAAAGGTCAGAGCTGTCCACCTGGGAGTGGAAAGGTCAGTTCACTCTGGATCTGACGCGTGGTACCTCGTAGCTCTTGGAATATAATCAGTTCACTTCATATTTATTTTGTGTGACTGCAGCACTATAAAAGAGCGGGGGTTGTTCCAGAGAAATCTTCAGTCTCTTGTAAGGAATGTGCAAGTAAACCCAAGGGAAAATTTGAACTCGAGAGAAAGATACTGAACAGACCTCTCTCCCTGGCAGAGAATGTTGCTTTAGTTATCAAAATTCACAAAGGGAATTTAGATACCCATTGGTATTTGCAAATTTTAACTAAAGGGAATTGCACATAAAAATCCCCCAGGCGTTTGTGATAATTTCAGGCAACAGGGCTTTGAGAATTGCAGGATGGACCCATGTGGTGGGACCCTTTCCCATGCGCCAGTCATTAGAAATGGTCCGAAGATATTCTCCACAGTCAGTTTTACATCTATGACAAGACAGTGTGAGGAATCAACAAATTCTGAAATTCTGGACAAGCTTTGAGCTTCCACAGTGAGGTTCATGTACACACAGTTCCCCCATTAGCTTCAACAGATATGCTTGCACTGGCAGCCAGGTAATACCCACCAGGGGTAGGGAAGGGGACACAAAAAGTGACTCTGCCCCGAGGAAGAGTTGGGAAACCAGGCAGGAGCTTCTCTTGTTGCTGACTTGACTAGCCCTGGAGGAAAGCAGGGGAACACACCTTCATGGCTTGACCAGTTGGAATATATGACCTCTAACAGGGCCTTTCAGGTAACTGTAAAAATTTCCCATTGAAATGGGTGTCCCAAGAGTTCTCTGAGGCTGGTACTTTTCAGTACAATTCTCAGCTTCTATTTTTTCTCCTATGGCAGCTTATTTGTCTGTGGCATGAAGATTGGGATGCACCCTGTGATGACAGAGAAGAAGCTGCTTCCTCATCCTCATGCAAGACACAGCCTTCCAATGCAGTGGCTTGCAGGCGCTATTGTCCTCATCACCATCTCACCAGCAGACCCATGCACAGAGCAGTGTAAGCTGGTCTGAAAGCACTTTGTCATAAGATTAGCTCAAGAAAAAAAAGTAGGTCTTTTGGGTGTCATATGCCAGTGTCTGCACTCTGAACACATTTCTTCGGCTGCTTTGTTCCAGGGCTA
>VYZS01106359.1:8579-23625 GCA_013400695.1 Neodrepanis coruscans | reverse complement strand
CAAATGTCCAATACTAAGTCTCATGCAATCCCAAAAGGCCCTTCCCCAATGTCTCATTCTCCCACAGATGATAACCCCCCTCAGGCTGTCAGATGCCCCAGAGACCCAAACCCATTTCCTTATCTCTGTGGGTCTCACTCATTGTGTATGGGGCTGACATGCTCCTGCAACAAGCCTAGGAAAAGGGGGGTTGGGATGCTGTTTTTTCTGATCAGGTTATTGTGGTCTCCTGTCTGTCACTGGTATTATGCTCTCTGTCATGGTTGTGAAGATAGGCCTTTAAACACAGAATGTAGCAGTGTAAATCCAGGTATCACAANTCCAAATGCTTCTTGAACTCTGTCAGGCTTGGTGCTGTGACCATTTCCCTAGGGAGCCTGTTCCAGTGCCCAGCCACAGTAGGGCCAGGAATGAGAGCTTCTGAAGCACCACTGGAAAAATCTAAGTTAGAAAAAGTTGCTGTAGCACACAGATCACTATTAGTTATCTCTGTGTCGGTACCTTCTCACAAAGAGTAATGTGCGATTTGCTGCAATTCTGTGTCTGAAAATTTTACATTATGCCAAGATTCATGATGCATTGGAAGGCCTTTAGCTTTACGCCACTAGCTTTACTAGGCTTTATGCACTAGTGCGTATCAGGACAGGCAGCAACACTTTTTATTTCTGTGTCATGTGCCACAGAAAATGCACTCCTGTATCTGCCTGCAGTTTACAATTCCCATTAATGTCAGTGGGGCTCATTCGCTGCTTCTCCTGAAGTTTCTCTTTGTTTCATAAAAGAAAAGGAGTAACTTGAGAAAGGAAGAATGCTAATTTTCTTCCCGTTAGGCCTGGAAGAATACTTTTCTAGGTGTCCCAACTCATCTAAAACATTTAATTTGTTTCACTCAAGTACACACTTTGCAGATAGTCCAGTGACAGAGGTTTCTTGCAGGGTATCTCACAGAGACAAGAGAATTTAAGTCAATATCAGGCAGTAGTACATTTGCAGATAACAGACAAGTGTGACTAATGTATATAGAGACAGATGATCAAGATTATTACAAATTCAAGCAACGAGTCCATAAACTGTACTATCAATATGGGCTGCAGGATAAAGAGATTCAGAGCAGCCCAGACTTCAGGGTACTGGTGGATANGGACTGGATGACCTTTAAAGGTCCCTTCAAAACCAAAGAATTCTATGATGCTATGATCAAGATTGAGCCATTTTGAAAATCTGCTCATCAAAAATTAAGTCATATCTGGCAGAGACAGCAAAAAAGACCTCTTGTGGCCTCATTGTAAGGTCATGCTAAGGTCAAAGGGGACTTTGAGGGGACTTTCTTTGAAAGCTTGAGTGCCATGTTTAGCTTGAGAAGCTGATCAAGCATCCATTTTCCTATAACACATGATGTGCAGGAAGTCCTGAAGCACTCTGCCAACTTGCCATTATCCCCAGTAGTCCCTTGTAACCAGAAGTGATGATGAAGGGTGATGCCAGGACAGCATCATTTGCACCAATGGGCTTCTCTTTCAGCATTAGCTCCTCTCATCCTGGGGCATGCCCCAGCACTTTTGTGAGTCTAGCTGAGACTGACCTGAGCTCTCCTTTTTTTTTTTTTTTTTTTATTTTGATAAACTAGGAGAAATACTGCTGGCTTCAACACTAAATCCTCTGTGCAGAAAGGTCAGAGACCTGGCTTTAACTCAGTCTGACCAGAGCAAGCATCGCAAAAATGTGTGTATGTGTCCTTCACTGAGATGCTCCATGTGCCAGACTTTGACAAACCCCCACCATAAATCCATCACTGAAGCAGGTCATATTTAACTCCTCTGCTCTTACCTGTTTACCTCCCTCAATGACTTCTGTTCTCAAGCAGAACAGAGGAGCTGAAACATAGCGAGAAGTGTTTTACAAGGCTGATTAATCAGAGGCACTTCCATCCTCCACTTCTTCACATCAGTCACAGAAGGTGTTGTTGAGATGGCCTTAGTCACTTGCAGTCAGGAGCAGTTAGCATTTCCTCCATGAATGCTAAAAGCAGCACCAAATTATGTGTATGAATCATCCCATCTACTCTTATACAAGCTAGGATAAAAATGTAGGAGTCATACAAACTGGAATAAACTGTCATGCTCTAGGACATAATGCATCTGTTAAAGTTCAGCAGAAACTCTTCCATTGGCAAGTCCTTGCACAGTGGTATGTTGTGTGGGGTTTGCACCTTTCTTCAAAGCACCTGTGTTAACAACTGTCAGAGGCAGAATACCAGATTGCAAAAGGCATTTGACTAATCTGCAATGGCAATTTCTATCTCACTACAGGTTATATTCTATTCTGTTCCCCTTTCAGGTTTGGGGATTTTTTTCGACAAGGCTGTCAAGGAGTATTTATGTCCTTGATATGAGAATGAAGCAAGAAGGTCACTCAAGAAGAAGAGGTTTTCATTCAGTGTTAGGTTTGTTGGGTAATTAAATTGTCTTTTTAATGTTCGTTTAATCAAAGCTCTCTGGTGTCACTTGTGAAGAAATTACATTTTACTTCCACAGATTATATGAGTAACTTTGTATTTAATGAAGTCACAGTTCAGGAAGTTACTGCTCTTTTTGTTTCCTCTTTTTCTTTTCACCTCTTGCAACAATATTCAGAAGACAATGTTTTTAAAAGTATCAATAAGCACATTGCAATGGTACGAACGTCAACTAATCTGCATGGTGATCAAATCCTAAAGGCAAAGCATGTACAAATAAACTGAACAATGTCAGAGAACATATATGAGCACTGAAGCTCAGTCATATATATTGCTAATGTGTCACTGCTCTTCCTGGCACATTTTCAGTGCAGCTCAATCACTAATATCTCAAACATGCCCCATTATGGGAGTTAGAATGGGATACTGACCATTCCTCAAGAAGTTTGGATGTGATCACCCTTCTTTGAAGATCTGCATATTATAATTACAGTGAAGCCCATCCTTTGCCCACTGTCCTCTTTTCTGTGGGACAGTGATGGACACAATTTATCAGTGTTGATAGCAAAATTTCTCCTATCTCATACTCACAGCTTATTTTCATTCCCTGTACTCCCTCATTTCCTATTCTTATCGTCCTCTACTTTGCTTTATCACATTAACAGAGCCTGCTTCCAATGAATCAGGCAAGGAGAGTCATCATTGTTTATATGCTCCAATAGGCAAGATGTTAAGGGTTGCACAGCTGGCAGAAGGTCCTGCGTGTTCCATTTTCTCACGTTTAGGTTCCCCTTCACTCAGAGTGACACTACATCTGCTGGGTAAAGAGTGTGATCTGCAATAGCCAACAAGCAGAGAAGTGCATAAAACAGGCAATGGGGAAAGTCCTTAAGAAGAACTGGGTGAATTCCCCTCACAGAGCCAGAGCTGGGTGCCAACAGATGCTCCCTCCAGTGCAAATGGATTCTATCATTTTCTGGGATTACATTCATAAACCAGCCCTTTTTTAGGAGCCAGTAGGTGCACAGTAGACTTTCCAGGCAGGCTAGTAAATGCCTTCTGCATCCAGGAGTAGCAGGGGGATTAGGAAACATATATGTGTTTACAAACTGGCAGTAAAAATAAGTTGCCCTTGTCTGCCTAAATGATTTGTGGAGAAGCCACAAATTAGCCACTGCTTAGATTTACACAGTTTCCTCTGACTAAACCTCATCTGCCCCACATGCCTTACCACAGCTTCCCTGAGAAAGTGCTCCATAGGGCCCCCAGCACAGAGGGACAGACCCAGGTCAGGATACCTCAAATTCATCAAAATGAGGCCTAAATGAACCTCACACAGCATGAAGACACTGTGGTGTCCCCACACAGCTATCCTCTCCCCAGCAGCTCCCATGTGTCATCTGGTGTTGCATGATGGGCAGTGCCGTCAGCACAAGCTCCCTCCATCTGCACATACACCATCTGGGTGCCTTCTTTCCTTTACATGCAGCTGCAGGTTTTCTGCTGCATGAGTTCAGCCTCCCACAGCTGGAAGCAGTAAGAGGAAGTTTGATCTACATGTTATACGCAGGAAAGATTAAGGTTTGTAAATTTTTAGCACTCTGCACGCTAGCAGACCTGCAATAATCTTTATTGGCTGGTTTGCTCACTTTATGGTTGCCATTTTCATCTTCTTATGAGAAGATGCTGCAATTCCTGCAGGAGGAAAATGGTTCTGTCACTTTATCACCTCAGTGTCGCAGACCTCTGTCCACCCTGTTATTTTTTAGAAAGAAAAACTATTTTCATCTTTACTTCTGTCCATCAAGAGAAAGAGCTGAGCTGGCATTTTGCCATGCTTGTTCAGCACGGGTTGGTACAAACTGTCTGAGGTTTTTTATAGTGCCTATAACCAGAGTATCAAAGCACTGAAATACTTCTAGTCATATTTGGCTCCCCATTGATCTTATCACCAAAGGCCAATCCTACTGGAGACCATTGGTCTTCCATGTGGTATTGCTTAGAAGGTTTGTTTTGCTAGATGGGCTGATCTGCAGCCAGTGCTGGGACAGGCTCTAACTCTGGAATTCGATTCCAGGCTTTAATTAGTACTGATGATAAACACTCTCTTCATCTTTTTGCAAGATGACTTTAGCACTGCTTATATATGTGTTTTCTTAAAATAACTTGTTTCATGTAGTGAAACTTCCAGTGCTTAAAGAGAGCTATGGACACCATGAGTCTTGAAACTGAGATTAAAAAATCCTGTGGCAGGTGTAATTCAGGAAACATCACAAAAATGGTTTATAAGAGGTCTGTGATGTTTAGAAATAGCTGACTGTGCTATTGTGAGTTGATCAGCAGTTTTCTCAATGATCTATATAATAGTAACATTAGACCTTTTAAATTTCAATATATTTTCATGTTTTGGCACACCCCAGACACATTGAAATAAATTTTGTGGGTTTTTGCATGTTGCTACATCTGGGTGCATGCTACTGTGGTCAGTTTTAATAGGTATTAATACTCTGAGTAGCAAGCAAATTATAACTGTTTCACATTAGACATAATTTTACAGCAGACAATTTTATAAGGAGAATGGAATGAATCAAATTCAGTAATTCATATTAAAATATCTTTTACATTCCCTGTGTTCCAGTGGAACTGATGACAAGCTTAGAGAAGCATGCTAGGACAAACAGACCAGAAAATTAAATTCTTCTAGTTTTCATATGCCACATCAGGAATGATTTTATGCTTTTTTTTTTCTCTCAGCTTTTCGTTTCATTTTTCTTTTTGAAGAGAGGATTATGATTACATTTCTAAATCCTTTCAAAAATATTTTTTTTCCAGTTTCACAGAACTGTGATCTGTTTTAGTATTTTGGGGGGTAGACTAATGTGGTATATGTGAAAGACTGCATTTACTAAGATGTGAAGAAAGCCAAATGGTTAAATTCCATGTTGCAATCTAAGGATTCTGGATCTTTGGGTAATGTTTATTCTCTCAATTAAGCATATACATATATTTGCCAGATGTCCATGATCAGGTTGTGCTCAAGCTCTAGATCCTCCTGAAAGGAGAAAACTTAAAGATGTGGGGTGCCTTTGGGCTGCATCTTTGATCTCATTGTGCCCCAATGTCCAGGAGGTGCCTGCAAAGGCTCTTCAGGGCTTCATGGCTGCTGCCAACTGTGGATCATCCAAGGTCAAAACTTACTTAGTAAAAAGTGAAACTCCTCCAGCCTGATTTTAGATGTTCATGGATTTAGCGTCCTGTCTCAGTCACTCACAGATTTACGATCAATGCAGAAAGAGATACGCCTATAAGGATGTAACTTATCTGAAACTTCTGTAGGTATTCAAGACCTGTGGGAAGTTTGATGCCTGTCTATCTATCATCTACAAGGAGAACCCAAACAACAGCCTTGGCTAGATGTCTAACATTTAAATAGCTTCCCATTAGGCTGGAGCACAGCCAGTCATCTAATCAGGAAGCAAAGACTGACAGAAGTCACCATGGTTTAAGCTTTCATTTCAAAGCCTTTCTTTACCTTAGAGCAGACATAGGCTCTTCACATCTCCAAGCCAGTCATAAATCAGAAAAATTACTGCCTTCTCCACCACATCTTTACCACCTGTAAAATAAGGACTGTCAAAATACTTGTAATGGTTGTTACACAAGGCTGATGCATGGTCATTAGCCAGGGTATGCAAAGGGCTGTGTGATTCATAGATCAAGGTGTGGAACCTGTCCCTTTGGTTCAGGGATTTCCATTGGACTCATCACTTCATCTGAAGTCCTGACCATATAAACACTTCTGTATGTCCTTAAGTTTTTTTACATGAGGACTTCCATTGATAAGCTAATGATACTACTCACTGCACAGCTACTCATTCCAAGTCACTGTATTTATAAACCAGGATTGGTTCTCAGAAGTTCAAAAGCTCAAAGCACCATGTATGTTTACAGGAAAAACTCAGGTTATTTCTATTTGAAGTATCCTTACTTCTTGGCAAGAGAAATAAAAATATTTTGGTTTCAAAAAATAGAAGCTTTGTAAATATATAATAAAAAGAAAAAAAACCCTGGTATCTTTCTTTGTTCCCACTTTCCCTTTTATTAATATTCACTAATGCAATTTCTCTGGAGGGTTTAAATTTTATACTGCTGGTACAGGTGATATGTAGAGTTAAGCTGTGAGAAAGCTTAAAAAACAGATAAGATGCATTTCTTTTTCATAGTTCCTTGTTTATTTTTTCAGATGGGCTGATATATTGTTCTGCATGCCTATCTTTGAGATACTGAAACCCAGCAAAAAGAAGCGCTACTGATCAAAATGTTTTTTCTCTTTTAGAAAACTTGCTTTTCTCATAAGTGTCACAACATGGTCAACTTTTGAGATTTTATCTGATGTACGGTAATGACTTCTTTTAATGAAGCCAGTTTGTAAGGTCATGTCATTACACAGAGGCTTGCATTTAAAGAGAAAAACATTGCAGGTGAACACAGGACCTGGAAACTACGCTCTAACTTTAGATTTTACATAAAAGCAGCCTGAACCATACTTCAAAAGAAAATAGCTTGTCTTCTTATCCAGTATCATCTGAAAGAGGGATCTCATAAATTTTAAGTTCCTGAGGCTGTCAAAACTCAAGCTAATATCAGGCTCCAGTGCTGTTGACTTCTTCATTAGTTTTGTATTAGCCTAAGTCTGAGGACTCCTTACTGGAATTGATGTTTTCAGCTTGTAGTAGAAATTAAAGTTGGTTTCATTTGGTATATCTCCTTACAGATCAAAATAGAAACAGGTTACCAGGAAGGAAAGGGAAGGCAGGTTATGCTGCTGCCGTAAGAGACTTCCACAATTTGACTGCAAAAGCCCTTGGGGGACCTGATACTCTACTGTGTGTCTGCATGGAAAAGAGAGGTGTCTCTGCACTTCAGACCCAGCCAACTTTGTCCTTCTCTCTGCTACATGTATGCAATTCAGCTGCTTGTCCTGTTTTCTGTTGTGGAGTGATCACACAGTTCTTTGGGTCCATGACACTATTTCATGCTCAATAGAAGTTGTTGCTTTTGTATTAGCATTTTATATCAAATTTTTAAGGAGGCTGTCATGGTTTAAACCCAACTGGAAATTAAGCTGCTCCCTTCCTCCCACCCCACTCAGACAGAGGGACAAAAGGCAGAGATTATGGGTTGAGATAACAATTTTCTGGAAACAGCAATGAGATAAAAAAATGAACAGCAATAACACCAATAACAATAGAGTATAAAAGAGAGTGATTGCATGCAAAATGGTCACCAATGCAACATGACTGCAGCTGGTGCCACAAGACAAAGAACAAAATGACCCCCAGACCCTCTGCATGTGTGTTTTTCCCCCCCAAGCCTAAGATGGTGAAAAACAATGTTGGACAAACCCTCCAGCCAGGACCAGTGCCACTCCACCGCTCCGCTCATTGGCTACTCCCCCAGGAAAGGAAGAAACAGCTGCAGACCCTCTGCGTGCTGCCTTTTGCCTCAATCCAAAGCCCTATCCCTTCTTCCCCAAAGTAAGAATCCCTTACATCCTGCTCCCAGCACTGACATGGGTGGTATAGAATAACAATCTTGACACACCCATACGGCTTCAGGCTCTTCCCCTTTATGTCCTTGGCTGAAACTAGGACAGGGCACAACAACCTGTTTCTGTACAACAAAAAAGAAGGCTCAGCTCTTCACTTGCAGGCAAGTAACCGTCAGGGATAGTGGAAAGGGGGTGGAAAGGGATAGTGATGGGATGGAAAGGTAGCCACAGGTTTTTGAGAGGTTAAAACATGGACGTAGGAAGGTTGTGCCCTGGTCTCAGCCATGTCAGAACACTCTCCCAGAGCAATACATTTCCTTCTCCACACTGTACTTGTTAAACAGTTATAATAACTCTGCACATCTGTCTTCCCTATGCAGAATTATGGACTGTGTCCTGGTTTGGACGCTAGGGGGCGTGAATAGTGATGAGAGAAGTCAATAGAAAATCAAGAACAAACCAAGAAGTTTTATTTTACACACACAAAAAACCGACAATAAAACACAAAGAGAGACAAACTGAGCTTCTCTGGGGCTGGCTGATGGTGTGAGGGAAGAAGCTAGGATGGCACTGGGTCCTCACTGAGGTTTCCTGAAAAACAGGAACAATAAAAGGAAACCAAAGGGGATCCCTAGGGGACAGAAATACCACAGCTGGTGAGCGATGTGGTCCTCAGCCCCTGCGCTGCCTCCACTGCCACTGAAGCTGCAATGCTGCTCATGCTGCAGGAGCAGAGACAAGTACAGATGAAACTCAAACAACCAACGAGCCCTGAAAGGGAAAGATGGCCTCTGGGATCGCTGCTTTATAGGGAGTCTAATCCCGTGCGATCTCAGAGTCTCTCCTGGGTGCAGGTCGCCTCCATATTGGCTAAACGGCACCTGGGAACTGCCCCACTGTGAGCTCTCGCCACGAAGCAACATGGTGGCACTTCCCATCAGGATGCTTCGTGGCCAGGGTCTGAAGAGGGATGGGGCCACCTGCGGGTGCCACAGGGTGACCTGGAGGCCCCAGGCACCGGCACCGGGCTGCCCTCACCCCACGCAACAGCGGCAGCCACTCGTGGTGGGGTGGTGTCCCCTGCAGCAAAGGTCGCCAGCATTCACTGTTCAGCGCCGCATTTCACGTGCGCAGGGAACCCACTGAGCATGTGTGTAGCGTCGGAAACAGCTGAGCTGAAAACCTGATGATGCTCAGCAGCGGTTTTCTCCCACCAGCACTTGGGGCAGCACCATGCCTGCCATGCCGCAGACACCAAGCCAGCGGGGCTGTGCCCACAGCAGCCGTGGGGAGAACTGGCGGGGGGAGGTGGCAGGAGCTCCAGCTGCCACTGCCAAGCCAGTGGGGCATTGCCCATGGCAGCTGTGGGCAAACACTGGCAGCGGCACCCCCCAGCAGGAAGACGGCCCTGGGCCACTGCCACCGCCAGGTGGCAAACCGGCATGGGAAAGGGGCCGCAGGGCTGTTCCTGCTTCACGTCCCGGGGATGGAGCGGGGCACCTGTGCTGGCCCTGCTGCTGCGCAAACCAGCGGGGGAAAGGGGAAGGTGGCAGTCACCTCTGCTGACCACGGGATGGAACAGAGGCACCCCCTGCTCTCCCTCCCCTCCCAAAAGCCCCTAAAAACCCCCAAAAAAACCCCAACCCCCCTTCCCAGTCCCCCCAGAAGAGGGACAAAAATAGAGAACAAGAAAAATGTTTTAACAGCTGAAACTACGTTTCATCCCATAACAACTGTCATCTCTGCATAGCATTATTAATATGTCAAGACCCATATAAATAAATGATTGCTACTCAGGGACTTTCCTTGCAAGCCAGGTGAGTAAAATATGGCCTGGGGGCTTTTCCCTGTGTCATTTTGTGAGAGCCTCTCTTTATCTACAATAGAAAAATTTGCCATTCCCTTGATCCTTTCAACATTCTTTCCTCTCAGACAGTCTCAGCTCAGTTTGGTCTGTTCATGTTCTGAATTTAAGCCTTCAGCCAGGCCCTGACTGTCTCCTGTACTGAACAAATGATGTGCATCACAAATATGCTGTTTACAATATGGTTTGTTTTACATGTACATGATACCATAACTAATAGTTAATAATAGCTAATAGTTATATATAGATTTCACGTAAGTAGTGAGAAACAGATGCCCGGTAGGCACCATATCTGAGCACTAGAACTGCTGACCTCCATCAATCATACAAAAAAAGGAATAGCTACAGCAAAGTTGGAACCATTCTGCCAATGCCTTCTAATGTCATCAGTGGGGGAGTTAGCAGTTTTTAAGGTCACTCCGGTCAAAGACTTGCTGCAAGGCCAAGCAAAAGCATCATAGAAGTCACCTAGAGTTGTCTTACCTACCTCTTGGCAGCATTCAGGAAACAGAAAGTTCATGTTTGCCAGGATCCTCCTTTCTGAAGTGGTAATCTCTCTGGATCTGCTAATTTTTAGTCCAAGCATATGCTGAGAAGGAATCTCTGATGAATTCACACTCTTCATCTAGCTGAATATTCCGTGTATGCTCCCTTTGATGTTTATGCAGAGGGTGAGGGTCTCAGAGCTCGAAAAATACCACTACATTTTCTCTGTATGTAGTGAATCTGTCAAAAGGTGCGAAGATCCTTTATCTAATCAGAACACTTTCTGTGTTTTCCATTCACCTGGCACAGTACTTAGAAAAATCATCACAGGGTTTCTTTTTACTTTAGTAAGTGTTATTGAATAGCAGTCACTGAAATGCCAGTGGAGTAGACCAGCTAGCGTAGATGTAGAAGGGCAGCACAGACCTATCTGCATCTATGAGATCAGCATAAAAATACACACCAAGTCTTTCCAGTCATTCTGGAAAAAGAAACAAAACAAATGTACAATGTATAACACTAGTCACAGTCACAGCCTTAAAGATGACAGCAGAGAATATCATGCATAAATTTAACAAGTTGGAAAGAATAATCAACCTGTGCTTACATAACAGTTACATGAAAACTCCCTAAAAAGTTTGTCATCATGGCTGCAGCCCTCCCCTGTCTAGCTATGTTCCAGCAGCCCCAGGGTTGATACGCCCTTCATTCCTAGCAAAACAGCTGGTGAAATAACCAAACTGCATAATACCAACCAACAGTCTGTAGAAGGGTGGTTGAATTTGATTGCAATGTCTACTGCTACAAACCAAGGTCCTAGGAGCTGTTCTTTCAAAGAGCCTTGTTCAGTGCAAGCCATGGTATGTGCAGAAGAAAATAGTTATAGACAGTGGTAGTTTAAGAGGTGAGCATTCTTGGCAGTTGTCCAAGACCTCAAGACAATGGGGCCCGGCTTAGTCTAGTTTCGCAGAGGTATCCAGTATCTTATTAGGTATCCAGTAAGGCAGCTGGAAAGAGGGAGCAGCTCTATGGCCAGGCTCTCTATAGATCTCAAACCACCTGCAGAGCAAAGCTACTGTGTTTACAAACAGCCCCAGTAGCAGAGATTCCAGAAAAGATGAATCTAAACTTTGCTGACCAACTTAGACACTGTACTGGACACGCTCATCACCAGCTCTTTAATGTGGATATTTTTACATCATTGATGTAGATATTCCATCATGGTACACCACTATGCGGATATCCTTACACTACCAAAGCTGTCCAAGACAAGGTTTTTGGGTGAAATCCAGAGCTCTCCAAAGGGCCAGTGCCATCTTCTTGTGCCCTTCAAGACGAACTTGAATCTTTTTCAAAGTATTTTGGAGAACATGGGACTAGATGGGGCTATCTGGATTATTAACACACCCGCAGTTGAGGTCAGCACACAGTTCAATTTAGTAAAATTCCTTAGGATGACTTCCTCTTTATAACCCCTCAGAACATTTCCCATCCCACAATAAAAATTTACACATGTGTAAAATCCAAGAAAATCAAGGCTGGAAATGACATCTATCTCTTACAAACGATGTCCCCTTGGAAGAACCTGATGCTCTCCATGGTCAAGCAGAGCCCTGGGCAGAGTGGACTGTGCAACCCCCAGCGTATAACACTGCACTGGTCAATGCTGGGGTGGAGAACAGGGGCTCCTACCTGCCACCACAGTACTTCTGTTCCTTATTTGTAACAGTTCTAGAATTTATTTGCTCCTTTCTGCCTTGCTGAGATGATTTCTCAATACAAGCAACACACTGTATTTTCATCTCTGCTTTTTAAAGGTGTCCTTAATTACATACAGATCCTGAGAAATTGATATTAACAATTTAATTAAGATCTGATTGGTTGTTTCTGGAAATAAAACATTATGGTGTCTTTTGACATGTATTTCATATTTCCTCCTTTCCGATGGAGATTCAGCTGTTATCTTGTTCCACTGAAGCTCCTTTCTGAGTTTAAAATTTCTCCCTCTACCTTTCCTACTCTCTTTTTTACTTAAAACTAAAGCGCTACTGAAGTTTCACAGAACATACTCAACAAGACCTGAATGCATTCCTGGTAGCCCAGGTGCACAAAAAAAGACTTTCTCCACATGCAATGACACGTCTTTGCAATGTCTTAAATGTGAGAGTCACAACAAAATGATGCTATATGAGATGTGCTGACAAGCTCACATGTCCAATTTATTCTTTTCAGGATGCTAAGAGCCCACATCCTCAGCCTGTGAGTACCTTTGGTTCTCTGCATCTCCAAGGTGCTATCTATATTGTTGTGGGATGCTGAAGCTGCTGTAGCAAGCACTCACATAAAACATCTGTTACACTAAGTGCAAGTCAAAGTAGACTCTGATCAGGCTTCTTTCATTCAGCAGCCTCCTGGGGAATAGCCCTCAATATTTATTTTTACAGTCTGTATTTTCCTGCACTTAGTCTGTACAGTCTACAATTTTCTCTTATTTCCTCCAGCTCCATGTGGACAGTGATTTGAATGACAACTGATCCACACAGATCTCCTGGAAATATCCTTCAATCCTACGTGCTTAGGGAGAAAGACGTCTAGAAGAAGCCACATGTGCTTAGTGCCAGACTCCTGGGCTTTGAGAGAACACACAGAGAGGAGCTCACCACTGAAAAAGCTCATCCTTGTGCAAGAGCCTGCACCTCTGCATAGCCAGGGATGCATAAGAAGACGTGGCTTTACATCAGGTGGACATGCCCTGCCCCAGGGCTCTGGAAGCCTCAGGGTTTGTACATATCCAGATATTGTCCCTGCATGCAGCCACGTGTGTCAGCAGTGGCAAAGGATCCTCCCACCTCTATTATGCTTTGGAGTTACATTTGTTAATTGTTTCTCAAGTTCAGTTTAGGAAAATGCTATTTTAGCATAATTTTATTTACACAGGGGACAGATTAAACCAGTAATAATAATTACACATATTAGGTGCAGCTGTTCTATTTTATTCCCCTGAGCAGGCCTGCAGCACTGTTTCCTAATGTAAGTCCTGATGCTACAAATCTGAGTAAATTTTGCACATGGGGATATTTCCTCTAGACTTAGTGGAGGCTGCTCAGATGTGCAAATCCAGATTTTACTACAAGTATTTTTAGGACTGAACTCATCACTTAAGCAGCACAGTTTAACCTAGTTCTTTCCTATATTTTTTAAAAAAACAACTTACCAAATATTACAACAAACAGGGACAAGGAAACCTTTATTACTTTCCTGACCAAATTTTGATGAATTTCTTAATGGTAGACTTGTCAGTAAAATTACCTTTTTAACTTTGGAAATTTTCTTGCAAAAGCCTGATGGTCATTATTTGTGTCTCTTCTTAATGATGTATAAATCTGAAAGGCTTTATCCTTTAAAAAGTAAAAGGAATTAAGTTTTTTAGGGTATGGGGGAGGAGGTAGTTGTACATTTAGTTGGTTGATTGGGTTTTTTTCCCTAAATCTAGAACCCAGTAGGTGATTACCAAAAATAAAGAAACAAATAAGAGATAATGTCAATCAGTCTCTTTAATGTACAGACAAAGATGGTGAATTTATATGCTGTGGATTAAGTGACAGATTCACAGATACTTTGTTATTTTTTACATGTTTTAAATTTGTATCTATAACATAAAAAAAGCAAAAAAAAAGAGAACAGAAATTAAGATAAACTGAGGAGAAACACAGGAAACCATAGAAAATCTTTTATATCCTTTTAATTAAACGTATTTCCATTTATAATTATGGTACAATTTACAGTACAAAAATTATTTTAACATAACTTTTCTGCACACTTTCCATACATCAAGAATGATGTCTGTTTCCGAGAAGTCATGAAATTGAACCTTACAAATCATGGAGTGGTCCTCACACAGCAGATATACTATAAAACATTCTGCTGTAAATGATTAGTCTTTTCTTTAATCAGGCTTTAAGACTAAATAAGTTTCTAATAGCTTGGGAAATTTTCAGGATGCTCCATAGACATTTCAGGACATGACCGTCAGCTGGATAGCAGGGTTGTAGTTCACTGAGTTTTTTGTCTAGTGGTTGTTGATGACTTGTATTATTTTTCCACATTTGGGATTTTTTAAATTCAGTTTTCCTATTTTCCTGTCACTGCTTTGTCTTTTTTTCCCTTAGTTTCATCCTTCTCTGACTATGATGGAAAAAAGCAGTGAGCTATTGTGGGCACTGTCACATGGGGGCAGGGGGAGGCAAATTAATTCTGTACAGGGCATTTGGCACTGTGAATTTTGCAGACTTCTTTCCCACTTAACAACATTCCCACTTAACAACACAAAAACATATTTGCATTTAATAAAGGGGTAAAGGAGATGAAAAAGTAAAGCAGATCTTGCTGTGATCTTAATAGATTGTGAAAAAGAAAAAGAAAAAATTGTATTTCAATGCTTCATGTAGCTGGAGGCCAAAGTCTCTGGCTGTTGTTACAAGAACGGTGTTAATGATACTAATAATGGGACATGAGACTGAGGATGTAACTGGGAGGAACAATTTACCAAAAAATTACCATCCCTCTATTAGACTCAGTCACATACAGGCACAGAATGATTAGTGTCACAATTCTACAGTTGAACAGCAAGAAATTAGCTGCTGCTTGATCACTGTGAGTACATAAACAGCAAAAAAAAAAAAAAAAAAAA
>VYZS01106358.1:40311-56527 GCA_013400695.1 Neodrepanis coruscans | reverse complement strand
AAAAAAAAAAAAAAAAAAAAAAAAAAAAAGGAGGATGAGGGAAAGGGATTAATGGTGCCAAAACAAAATAGCAGAGGGTAATATTTCTCCTTGTGTAGATTGTGTGTGTTCCTGTGGTATTTGTTGCCTTCACAAACTGCATGGATACATGTAACTTATATACTGTTGCTCTGGGTTTACTAGCCCATTAAGGTACTTCTTAATATAGCTTTCTTTTAAAAAAATAATAATAATAAAAATCTAGACGTGAGGGTACAACAGTTTCTGTGCTTAAGGCTAAACTCATGGCATGGGGAACAGGTTTCTCATGGTACGTTTCTTAATTGTAGAGAATTTGGGTTGAAAGCTTGAATTTAGCTTGCAGAAATATTTGAGGAAGATGTGGCCAAAATAGGATGTGTATTTAATTTTTATGGGTATGGCTTTTGTATACCTGTGGTTCAAGGCTTATGACTTGCATGTTTTCTCTTGAAGTCTTAAAAAAATGAGTGAAGTGAACCAGTTTCCCCTGCATACCTTGTGTTCATTCATACCTTGTCCTAAACAGCAGTTACAACTGATATATTTTAATTAATATTATGGATTTTGTAATCTGTTAAATATGTGCATAGTGTAAATTAGGGATTTTGCATTCATTTGAAAAAGGCTAATTTGTAATTGCTCATGCAAATCAGCTCTTTATCAAAAAGCCCCAGGGAGCCTGTGTGTACTTTGTTTTCGTGTCCTTCTCATGTGGATCTCTAGGTTGGAAGCTTCCACAGAACAGACTAGAAGAAGCAGGTCTCTGCCTGGCATATGGAAATGAGATTTAGGAAATTATTCAAGCAGTGATGTCTAGATTTGCTGCTTTGAAGTGGAAATTGGTTGCAAAACAAAAATGTTGCTTTTATATGGCTCTTTGGTAGTTTTTCTAGTACTGCTACAGCAGGCAGGAATGAAGTGAAAGATATCAAAATAACTAAACCACCAAATCCTCTTTTTTCCTTTCAGTCTATCTGCATGTAGTCTGTGTTCAAAGAGTTGTTGGTTCTGTTAGAAACTTCTCAAATTAACATAGTCTGTAATTCTGTTAAACAATTGTTTGAAATGTTCACATCAAATATAGGCACAGTAGGATCTACATATTCAGGTCTGGAAGTGTGTAACCTGAAAGTCCTGCCTGGCTTATGGCTCCCAAGGCCTGTGTGCCTTCAGGAGCCCCTGAATTCAGTGTACAAGTGCTGGCAGTCCTGGGTCCCACACACTGTGTGTGGCTCAAAACCAGCAGGAAACAGAAGTCCTAGACTGGGGTTTTAAGATGCTTAATATCCTGGAAATGGTGTCTCTGTGGGAGTGTGTATGAGTTAATCCGTGCTATTATGTTGAGTTTTTTTTTTTTTCTCCTTGTTTGCATCCAAGTTTTTGGAACATAGTATTATTAAATGTAATTCTAGTTATTTAGTTATTTTGTGCATTCCTGCTTGAAGAAGCAGCGGGTCTGAAGTGGCCGTGCTGTCCATGCTGTTGCTGGGGACAGGTGACTGCAGCCAACACAGTGCTGCTAATGAAGAACAGGACTTGAACCAGACAGAGCAGCAGTTCCTCTCTCATACGTCATGTAAAAGTAATGAAAAGTTTCCTCTTCTGACTCATGACCATTTTTCATGCATTAAAAATTTCAAAAGAAGAGGAGAGTGGTGACTGTGTGTGGTCTGAGCAAAGAGATTCACCAGTTTAATATTGAAAGATGTGCCTTAACTGCTGAATCATCCTCTTGGGATCCTTTGAACTTTAATGTAGCTGGAAAGAAGTGAGCATACAGTTTCTGTGCAGTCTAGCATAAATGTGGTATCTTTCTCCAAGGGCTTAGTATTTAATATGAAATGTGTTACTTGTTTTAAAAATATATTCAGAAGTTTGTAAATAAGCTTCTCAGGTTAATTGTTGGAATTAGTACGTGAAAAATGCATGGTCTTTCCCAGAGGGAATTCTGGATGAGCACTTTGAAGTTTATTCATTGTGCAGCTACCTAATTTTTTTCAGATGACTTGAAAGGCTGCCAGCATCTCTGCTGATTCAGAACAAGCTGATACTGTTCTCGCTCTGCTGCAGAGATATCTGTGTCTTTGGTGGCTGGCCTGAATGAATTAATGCAATGTTTACGGGGTACAGTCCGTGAAGCTAGTGCAGAATCAGTTTTTGAGAGCAGTAGCCTTTCTTTTCATGTAAAATCAAACAAACAACATAGCAGTATATTCTATATACTTGTAATTAGGAACTTTCAAGGTGTGTGGTGAGCGTTACTGCCAAGAAAGGTCATAACTGGGTGGAGATTGGGAGCTCTGTGTTTGTGTGTTTTCTAGGAATTCATACATCAGCTGAAGCTTCTGGGACACACGGTGTTGGTGGTTTGTTCTTGTGGCTGTTGAAATCAGTATTCCTGTATTGATGTTTCATTTTGTCTTAGAAAAACCCCTGTCTTGAATACTATTAAGTTTATTAAAGATAATGGAGAATGTGCAGAAAGTTATTGGAAACAGTTGCATGCAATCTTGAACACCAAATAATTTTATTTTTTTTTCCCTCCTGGGCCAAAATTATTATTTTACTGGTCTATTTACTGCCTTAAAAACCTGGGGATGAGTTGCAGCCAAGAGCATAGCCAAATTTGTGTCTTTGCTTGCTGATGGTGTGGTGCAGGAGGCAATCCTGTGCTTCTTGGTGCCAGTAGGGTTTGCAGTAAGTGCTGTGCAGTCATTTAAATCTACTTCCAGAAGTTATTTCACCAGCTCTGGGCCTGCAGTATTTGTTTCCTTGAGGATATGTTGCCCTTTACCTTAGTGTTTCCAACCCTTCAACCTTTTGGTTTCTGCTGATGTACTGGAGCTCTGTGTATTTGGAGTAGTGTTTTATGTTCTGGTTGTCCAGGTGCATTGATATAATTGAGGGCAACTTTCATCTTTTTGATAACCAAGGCAACAAGTTCAGAAACATATAATTGTATCATCTTACAATTTAAAGAAAGGATTTATGAGATGGTTTTTTGAAACATACTCCTTTCCACTTTATTTCTCCTTTGTTAAAAATCAGTGTATCACTTTAAGATTTCTATTGATATCTTTGCATTTAACTGTTGTAGGTTTTGAAATTTATGATTAGTTTGAATTAAAACGTTTAGTGTTTGACATTAGTGTGCAACTGTGTGTGTGCAATTAAGGTGATATATATTTGTAACAGATTTTTAGTATTGCAAAATAGCATTTGCCTCAGTGGTAGAACTATACCCTACAAAATGCTTTGGTGTAGATACAAAGTCATAGAAGAATTGCAAAATTTGTGTTCTGCTTTTTCCTATTAAAATATAACCATTAACACTGTATCACCATAGTCTGATAATGATACTTTTTTAGCAAGTTGAAGCAAAGAAATAAAGTCAGTGAAATGCAAGAGCTGAAACTGGAGCAGTCTATGTGGAGATGATGTGCTGGCTACCAGGGAGAGTTGTGTTCTTGGAGATTGCTTCCATCCCTGCCTAGTTGTGATCCAAGATGGGGCAAGTCCATGGTCATATGTTTGCAGACTGTGGGATTTGGGTTGTTTTAATATTCAGAATAGGAGCATGAGGAGAAGGAATCCAATCCAGGCCACATGTATATCTGTGGATAATGGTCCTCAGGAAGATAGTGTTTTTTATGAAGGAGCACCTGTTGCCTTCCATGGAAGCGATAATCCTGGAGCAGCTGCTGGTTGGGGCTGGTGGTATCAGTTCTTGACCCGCTGTTAGCACAGTGTGTATAAGACTCATGTGTGGACTCACTGATCTACTTTATCATAAACACAGAAGGTCTTTGGACCATCTTGTCAGAGGAGGACTGACAAACTGAAAATCACAGAAGGCTCCTTGTTGCAGCTCAACATAAGTTTCTTTGCCCAGCTGAAGAGGCAACATGAGTCATGGCAAGTGTCAGATGCCCTAGTCTGTGCTGTCTGTCCTGTCCCTGCACTGCCCTGTGCACTGTCTGCTTCTGTACTTCCATTCCAGCCTCTCCAGAGCACAGAAAGCCCCATGGTGTTTTAAAGTGAATAAATGGGTATGTTTCTGTTTCTTGAGTCTCATTTTTAGAATGTCACAGAGTAGAAAATTGTTGAATTGTGATGGTTGTGCTGCTTCTCTCATGAGCTGAACTGGCATTGACAGGGAGACAGGACATCAGGAGGTTCTGATTTAACAGGAGCTTGGAAGCCTCGTGGCACTGACAAGCCCTTTAAAACCTATTTTTAGACAAGGAATACTGAAGAAAGACTGATAATGTAGTCTTTTGGGATCAGTCTTTTCCCATCTTTCTCTGTAATACCGGCTCAATGGCTGTTTTGTTTGCAGAATGTTTGCGTAAAATGAGGAGGAAAAACAAATCTGCAACATTTTATGCTCTTAAAAATGTAATATAAGCACAGAGTTATATCTGTGTAATTATGGAGAGTTTGCTTCTAAAATAAGTCATGTTTTATCCTGTATCTTTTTCTTCCTCTTAAAGTGCCTGAAGATGATGTTGTGAAGATGCAATTACCCTTAAAAGGGCTGTGCAACTTCTTGTTAACATCATTTGTGTAAACTCATCTGGCTGCTGTATTTCAGTGATTTCATTTGAAAAAATTGGACTGATAAGTCCCAGGTCAGATCCATCATCCAAGACAAGCCCTGGTCAGCTTCTTGTGGTCACTGCTCCTAAGCAGATGTGATGGGAGTAAGAGGCAGTGGGCTGTGACTCTGCTCCCACAATTGGCCTGGGTTTCCCAAAAGCTGATTCTTGACCACTTAGGGGAAGCTCTGCTTAGGGGATGCTGTTCTTGTAACCACAGCAACATGGTCTGTCTCTCTGCCATTCCTATACTGTGCAGAGGTCTGAAATTGTGTGCCTTATGTAGGCAGACATAAATACCTGTAAGCAGGAAATCAGAAGATGGTACTTCATCATTGATCACTGCTTCTTTTAATTTGGCTTTTGAAGAAAATCCCATGTATATATGTATGTCTGCAAATACACAGAGAGTATATATATATATATATGTATGCGTATGCACACCCTCTCAATACCAATATCATAAAACTTTAGTTGCAGCACAGGATGAGCAGAGATATCCCACAGTACCCCCGGAAGAGACTCTTGGTTCTCCAGAAAGTCTTCCCAGCCCTGGTGCAGCTCACATGGAAGCAGTACTCATTAATAAGAGAGCTGTGGCTTTCTCAGTTATCTAAAAATCACATAGCATGTCACAGTCATGTGAAAGAAGAGATTAAAAATTGCTTTCCTGTTTTCCTTCTCTTCCCACTATCTCTACTTCTCTTTTTCACCATTGGTGAGTTTTGGTGAGTATCACAAAGTCTGTATCACAAAGATATATTTAAATTTTTTGAGGGGCAGGGAAGTTCTGGGTTTTTAATCAGTCAGGATTAAAACCTATTTTTTTTCCTACAGTTATCACGGTGTTTCTTGGAGCTGTGAGGAAGAAAAGACAAGTGTAACAGCAGTTCCCTGTTAGATGGCTACACTTCTTTCTGTTAAATTACAAAAGATAATTTTTTAAAATTCTTTTTTTCTGGCTTTTGTTGTTATTCAAGTATCATTTGTCAAGCTCAAGCAAGCATGGTAAATCCATTGGCAGAGGCTTGTATGGGCCTGCAGTGCAGCACCAGCAGCACACTGAGCCCTGGGCCCAGGCCAGGTGCTTGGGCAACCCAGATAAGTTGATAAATCTCCATAACCATATGGACACTGGGTTAACTTTCTGTATTTGTCAAGGTATTTAATATGTTTATGGCCGAAAATGTAATTATGGTATTTTTATGCATGTAATACATGCTACCACTTGCATTAATGTTCTTTTCTCATCATTGTAGGCTTTGCATTATTCCTCCTTTCAGAAGTTCTGATGAACAGTGTTTCCATAACTTGAGAGATAACATTTGTTATCTTTTCAAGATACAACATTTATCACAGCATCATTAGCCCCAGTGACAGAGACAATATACTTTGGAATGTGCACAGATGGATAATTGTAAGCAATACTCAGCTTATATCAGCAGAAAATAAAATTAGATTCCTAGCTGAGGAACTGGAGTGCCCCTTACACAGAGTGGAGCCTTTCAGGAGCCATCTGTGTGTCCTGTGCTGCCAGTGTGGGAACACCTGGCCTTGACAGAGCGCACATCTCCTGGACAGAGCAAGATAAGTTGGTGGATATGTGTCCTGCAGAGTGATAGAAAGATGAGGCAACATTTCAAAGAGCTTTTTTTAGGCCATTCTGGACGTCTGCCTGCAGAGGATAAGCCTTTGTCAAGTCAGCATGTACTGCCTTGAAATGCAGTGGCATTCTTACACTGACTTCAATAGCAGCAGATCAAGCCCTGTCAAGTTTGTAACAGCTGAAGCTCCATTTTCCACCTCACTTCCCAGTATGGCAGCATCTGGTGAGCATCTGCATGCTTTGGGTTGGAGCCACAACAATGAGACCTTTGTTACATCGAGTATTTTGGGAGAGGAGGAGGCTGTGTGAAAGTTGATTTGGGGGTAGTGGCTCATCCCTGTGGCATGTTTCCCATCACCCTTTGGTTGGTGCTGCTGATGCTCAAGTTTCCTTACCAAGCAACACATCACTGTAACTTTTTTCACAACAGGAATTAAACCTTGTAGAGGAAATATTTCTCTGGAGCTGTTTGTTGTCTCCTTAGTGAGTGGGAGCTGGGATTTGAGCTAACTATAGAAATAGGGCTGATGAAGTGGAACTCTCCTAGCCTTTTATAACTTATGATTCAAGTATGGCTTCTGCATTCAGTTATTTCATTTGGCCTCCTGCTGCAGCCAGGTTTGGAGACCATGCTTGTAATAGTTGTAATAGGTCTAAAGCACTCACATTTAAATTTATGGGAATATTAAAGAAATCAAATGCTATTCCAGGTGGGAAACAACATGTTGAGTAGATGATTCATAATAACACGAGCTCTTAAAATTTTCTCAGAATTGGGGAAGGAAAGGCATTTTGGAAAAACAAACCCTAAATGTCAAGTTTATTGCTTATTTTTGTTAATATTTGTGTATTATTGATAATAATGTGCTATGTCCAGTTAAGCAAAAGGGTTTAGTATCTGTATTAAAAAACAGGGCCTAAAGGAAACCATTAGAAGTCTGTGTGTTTGTTCTTATGCTGTTCCTAAATTACAGAGGTGACCCAAAGCTGTTTGGGTGGGCAAGTTGGGTGGTTTTTTTGTTGTTGGTTTTTCGCAGATCTTTCAGTAGAAATTCCTTGTGACTGAGAGTACAGACTCCTGTCTCTGGGTTGCTGAAGGACCTTCCTACTGTTCACACTGCTGGCCCCCATCCTCCTTCAGTGTCCCCTTAGTCAAGACAGGAGTGGGAACAGTCCCTGTCCCCGCTAGTCTCTTCCTAGTCCAGTGCTTAAGCTACAGATTTCTTTTTCCATGCACATCAAAGCTTACTCTAATTCAGCTTTTAAGCAGTCAGTAAGATTTCTACATGTAAATATTTTTAACAAAGTCAAAGTAAAGAAATACTGGGTTTGCAGTGAATGCTGAAGGTATGATGAGCTATAAACCTGCTTAATGCATTCATTCCCTATTTACTGAATGTTAGTAGATGATGTGTTTTTAAAAAGGGAGCAGCTGAGCAGCCCGAGTGAGGACTGTTCTGTTTGATCCTGGGGTTGCACCCTGCTCTCACACAGGCCCTGGGAGAGGAAAGAAGTGATGGCTCCTTCCTAGAAATCAGCCCTGTCTGGTCAGCCAAGGGGGTGGAAGGCGGCTGGAGACACAAGCCCAGAGGTGACTCGAGCTCAAGAAGACTCGGGAGGCTGCCGGGAGGAGCAGGAGGTTGATGCACAGCTGAGCTCTGTGTCTCTGAGGCAATGGAAGAAGTAGCTTCTCTGTGGATGTACTGGGGGAATTTGTTCCAACTCGGAAAACAGCAGAGTTGATTAGCAGAAGGCAGGACCTCAACTGCTAAACCTTTTAACTTGAATTGTTTTACCTATGGGAACCAAAATTCATTATTTAATGTTATCTTGTTCTAGTTTGTCCTGAAGAAATTCAGTTACAGAATAATGGAAATGTTTTATTTGAAAACTCCTTACTTTTGTATTCTTAATTAAAGTTTGGTTATGGGAGATCTGTTTAGAACAGCCAAGCACATTGCTCTTTCCTGTCCCCATCTCTGGGCTGCGTGAGGCTGAGGGGACTCTGTCTTTTTTTGCCCTGCCTGCAGAGGAGCTGTCAGCAGCAAAGAAAAGGGTACAGTGGGGGAAAGTACAGCTGAATCTCTTGCAAACAGCGAAATTACAAATACTTCTGTCACGAGATTCTGGAGGTTATAGCTGTGCCAGGGCTCTTGGCTGGCTGTGTTGGAGTGGCTGTGCCATGCAGGGCAGTGTGTGGGGCTGGAGCCATGGGCAGCTTCTAAGCACCTGGGCATCTTCATGGTAGAAGGAGGAGGGAGCTGTTAGGGATAGAAAGATGAATGAGTGAAGACGTTGGACAGTCTCAGTGACCACTAAATATTTCTCTCATAGTAAGGGACTGGGCTCGTTTGGAGCTTATTTTTAGAACATTATAACACTATCATTGACTTAAAAAACAATGAATAACTGTGATGAAATTTTTCACAGCATTTGGGCCTTCTCTGAGGCACCTGGTTGTGTCAATGCTGTCAGAAATCAGAGATGGTTCTCTTGTGTTGAATTGTGTGGAAGGGGTGTGGAGGATGGAGGGGGCAGAGGTAACTTTCCCATCTTGCTTCGCTGGCAGCACCATCCCCAGTGTGGTAGAGTGGTTCTCATGGCTACAGGATCAGGCCCTGGAGAGGACAGGAGATGGTAGGGATGCACTGCTGCAGCTTCAGTGTGCCATAGGAAAGGGACAGTGGAGTGGAAAACCAGCTGCTTTGCAATGCTTTTTATTGCTGGGCACAGCTCAACATGCAATCCTATATTTCGAACTCGGGAGCTGCTCACCATGGGGCAGACCAGCAGCTCTTGAGATACGAACACGCATGGCTGGAGTGGAGAAGAAGGATGAGCCTAAGGCTGCACTGGAAGGGAGATTGAGGCAGTGGAGGAGGGGCGTGAATAGTCAAAACAGAAAATGGGAGAAAAAAGGAAAGAATCAATAGTTCATTAGATTTGTAGAGTAGAAGAAGGAGAAAAGGGATCGATAGTTCATCTGCTCCTGAGACTGCTTGTGAGATGTGGTTGGTTAACATAAGGGTATTTTAGTGGAGAGTTTAAAGGCAGCTTATTGACAAATACGCAATAATTCTTTGAGGCTCTTCAGTGTTCCTTTGCCAGCACTGTCATGAATGGCATTGCTCAAAATTCTGCAGTTTTCAGTTAGAATTTCAGTGAATGTGACTTTTGTCTGCAAGATTGGGTGTTGTGGTTTTAATAGTTTACAGCCCAAGTAAAAAGTAAACACTGTATTGTAACAGACAGATTTCAGACATGGGTGTGAAATTTTCTACAAAATGAGCTCACTTATTTAACACATATGGACTAGAAGTAATGCAGTCATGCAGTTTCCATGATTATACTGTAGAAATAATTGCTACTGTACTCTAAGGGTTTATTTTTAGAAAGAAGTTTTCAAAGGTGCAATATTAGTTTGGACTGGCACATCAGAGTGGATGTAAATAGTTTAAATGTAAAGGGCTGCTTTTAGTACAAAGCACCTATTTTCTGTGGCTTTATTAATTTAAAGGATTGTGTATTGTCCAGAATTAAATGATGATGTTTTCATTAGGGCTCATGAAAGCAGCTGCATAATAGCTACATCTCCTAGTAACACAAGAATTGTTTCTTACATTTAGGAATATCGGTTGGCTTAGATGTTTCTCTCTGTGTTCCCCTGCTGTGCCCAGGGGAGAACAGTCCACTTCTGTAACAGAAGCTCTTCAGTGTCCACAAGAACTGGAAGCACTTGCTTTGCCTACGTGTGACTCTCTAAGAGATGCAGCAGTTAACTGTCTTTTGCTTTCAGATAAAAAAACACAGCTCCTCTTTTTAATGGCAACAAATCATGGAAGTTTCAGATTGTAAGTTCCCTACAGCCCTTTTAGCTGAGTGTACTCCTGTCTTCCATTTATGAATAATGCATGGCCTCACTGTCTTGAGTAAGATACAGTTAATTCTCTTGGCCTTTAAGGGTTTTTTCTCCCCCTGTTATTACTTAGCTGCCATCCTGTTTGAAGGGAATGAATTAACTGCAAGACTACAAATGCTGGTGAATTTAGGGGACAATAACATTATATGAATAAAGCAGCTCCCAGAGTTCAAATTCTTCAGCAGAAGTCTGTCTCTCTAGACTTACTAAATGTCTCTTCTGTATCAGGAATGTAGTTGTTCTACCAATATTCAGATAATTTTGTCTGTAGAGCTTTATTAGATACAGTGAAATTCTGTGGGTGTTGCTGTGTGACCAAGGGGAGTGCCTGGCAGGTCAGAGCCTGGGAGCTGCAAACTGTGGGACCAGTGACATGTTGGGCAGGATCTGCAGCTGGTCCCACCTGTTCTCCTGCTCAGGCCTGACCTTGCTGGTGAGCATGGCCCAGAGGTGCCAGCAGGGTGCCCTTAGCAGTTCTTTTTGTATGTTTGATACCGTTCCTGAAGGTCAGAAGACTGGTGAAACACAGATGCACCCTTCCCAGGATGGCTAGGGAACAGAAACCTGCCTTTCTCCATTTGTTTATCCAGATGGAATATACTTTTTAAAGTCTTACTTAAGGCTTAAATCTCTTTTTCTCTGGTTTACCCAGAACAGCTGCGGAGAGATTTTTGGCGTGGTCTGTTCATTTTAGCAACTTGTTCTCTCAGTGTTGAGTAGGTAAGGCAAAACTTGAGAATGGCAGGGATTGACAGAGCACCTGCTAAAACAGACTGCTCTTTATAATCTGTAATTCAAATGTTTATTTTAAAAGGCAATACTTTGGTTGGCAGACTGTGAAGTGTGTGATGATAGCTGAGTAAGCCTAAGCCTATCTGGGTAGCAGGAGGTAGAACCAGGTTGTGACATGTTGTGCTTTTTCTCAAGGTGCAATTTTTCATCTAGTTAACTTGATGTGCTGACCCCTATAAAGAATAACTGAACCCTAACAAAATGATTTTTGATTCATGACAAGCTGTAGCTGGAGTGGAGAATCAGGAACATTAAAAGTCTTTTGTAGTATCTAGTGACATTTATATACAATCCTAAAATAGTTGAGAGTAGGTGAGATTTATTGATGTAACATACTAACAGCTCGATGCAGGGTCTTAGTTTTTATTCATTATATGCTGTATGACATCAATTTGTAGTTGTTACTGTGGTGGGCTGGATTCCCTGCTTGTGTGCAGCAGCACAACTTTGGCTTGATCAGTGTTACAGCAAAAGCTTAAGTAAGGAGTTTGTGCGGTGGAGTCAGACCCTCTCTGTTGCATCCAATCAATCTGAATAGTTTTCTTGCTAAGAAATTGTTCTCCCTGCGTCACTGCTGCTTGCCCTTCCACTTCCATTACCTCCAAGATTATCACCATGTTTCCATTGCCTCCAAGATCAAAACATTCATTTCCACTATTTGTTCCCAAGGCGAGAAGTGTATATAGATATTGCTCCGTGCCGAAGGGCCACAGACCATCAGGAGTGCACACAGGTTTTCATGAAAAGCCCTGGATGGGGTGAGTTGGCACTGAGGGTGTGCCCATACCTGTGAGTGCCAGGGGTCTGTGCAGGCAGAAGGCCCTGCAGAGAGCAGGTGCAATAACCAGCTGAAATGGAGCTGCTCTGTTGGATTCCTTAGTTCGTTGCTTTTCAGGCTGGAAGTAGTCATGCTTTTTTCCAAGTTTATTTCATGTCAAGCTTCAAAAAATATATATTATCTGTTTCTTTTTTTGGAATCATAGAGTCATCCAGGCATTTATATGTTTTCTATATATGCATAACTGCATGTAGGTATTTCAACTCTAGTTATCAAAATAATGTTGTACATAATTCGGTTTCTTTGTTATATTCATCACTATTATGCTAGAAAGCCTGCAAATGGCAAGAAATTGTGGCACCAGCAAATTCAACAGCTCATAGCTGGTTTATTTCTTGGATATCTGGCTCATTTATTAAGCATTGGCATGGATAAAATGAGAAAGGGAGGCCACTTACATTATTTCAGAGTACAGGAAACACTTTAGGAAGACAATAGATAGTGGTAAAAGCAGTAATTTAGACTGACAAAATTGTGTGTTATTTGCTATGTTTAACTTAATTGTTATTTTCTTACAAAAGATAAGATTTGTAAGATAAGATTTTTAAATCCACAGGTGCTGCATGTTATATTCAGTATTTGTCTGGTTTAAATTTTTGCAAGTTTTATCAATTGTTTAATTGCAATGCATAAATTACTTACGTGTCTTGTTCTTCTCCCTGATGATGTTTCACTGAATTTTGTAAAGACTAATTACTGTCATCCCCAGTAGAGTTGCTCTTTTACATCAGTAATCATTCACAACTTACTAGGTGCCTGCAGCTACAAATCAGTCATTTAAGCAACCCTGGGAAGTGTTTTGTAATTTATTTTTCACATTATACAGCCCATCTGGTAATGGAAGAAGCTAATAGTTCTAACCATATTATCAACTTGAAATCAAGCCATTTCTGAAGTGTTGTAATTACCAGTTACCTCAGCCAGTGAGATGACTCTGAACGTGCACAAGTGCCTCTGTGTATTGAGAGGACAGGGGCTTTTGCCTAAAAGACTTCCAGGAGGACAGAAATGGTAGTTTGATGTGAAGACAGGTAATATTACAAAATTTAAGCCAAAGGCCCCAGCTTTTTTTAACTGACCAGGCAATTTCTGAAGGAATTTAAGTTTCCAAGAAAATAAATTTATACCTTGAGACATACCTTATTTGAACTATCCCCGTGCTGGAACAGGATAGTGATAGTCTTTAATTTGGGAAGTAGTTGTTCATCCATAAGCTTAAGTGGAGGAAGTCATGGAGCTGACTTTCAGGAGCAGGAGTTGGATCTGGCTGGGAAGAGGAGCCACCTCTCCAGTCAGCCCTGTGTCGCCTGCCCAGGTCTGCCCTTGTCACAGTGCCTGTGCTTGTCCTTCAGCCAGAGTGTGCTTGGGTGCTGTCAACCAACACAAACACCACATGGAATCTTTTTTGCACTGGTCCATGGTAATAGCAGGTATATTTTACAGCAGGAGTCAATTTAAAAAAACAGAAAATTAATGGAAAAGGTGTGTTTTGTTACGTTCATCAGTCATCTTTTCAAAAACAGTTTAGTTTAAATGGCTTTTGAACAGAAGCCAACCAGAAGTTTACTGCAGAAATGTAGAGTAACTTTCCTGTAGGTCAGACAATACTTCTCTCTATTACAGCTGTATACTTGGTGTTTCATTTTCCAGTGCCTGTTTTAGTAATAAGAGGATAGAACGTAAAAAAAAAAAAAAATTACTTCTTTTACAATTTAACCAATCTGTTTCTAGATGTTAGGACTGACCATTTGCTACTCTAATACTTGTTACAAGGGAAAGAAATTTAGACTGCTTTAAGATAAGGCTCAATCAGTTGATGAAATAGTTCATATTGCATTATTTACAGCAGCAAGATAGTAAACTCAATGTCCCCTTTGCTTGGTTGGTTTTTTAAGGCTTTTGTTTATCTGCTTGAAGACTCAGTTGTTCTGGGCTGAGCAGTTTTAGCATCTTTCTCCCCTGTGCCCCCTGTTCCTGTTCTACAAATGATGAAACTCCCATACTCTGGCTCAGGAGGTTATTCCACAGCTCATTTCTGGTATTCATCTTGGACCACTTTGTTTCCCAAGTTGTATGATTTCCTGAGCAGTTGCTCTTCATGCTGAGAGCTGCCGCATTTGATTTTTGTCCGTCCCATCATCTCCTCATTACTGCTTTCATTTTAACAAATTCCATGGTGTGAGTTCTTTTAATCTCTCCTCCCAAGCTAAATTTAGTCAGTCTCAAATCAGGCTTAAATGTTGAATTATTGCATACAAGTGTTGGAGCATTAGAACTGTACTAATGTAATGCATTCATATACCACGGACTACAATTTAATGGATCTGCACTAGGAAACTGGATTAGGGATTTCATTTTACACCAAATTTGAGAAACTGTAGGCTGTTTTTTTGTTCCTGTTATGAAGTGGAAGGAACTGGGGATATGGCTGAGCTTTGCCTTGGACTCGCGCTCCATAATTCACTGCTGAGCGACACTTTGTGTGTCCATCTCCTTGACATGTTTTGCTGCCCGGTTTCAGAACAAGCCATCTGTTATGCTCTCGGGATATTTCACAGTCACATTTATTCAAATATGCCAAAAACTGCTTAAGGAAGAGATTTTTTTTCAGACACTTAAGTCTGACTAAGTGGAAGGAGTGATGTCTAGCTTTGGTCCTCAAGACCAAATGGTTTGATAATGGAATTATGCTGGGCACATCCAAACCTGCGGGGCTTCCATGTCATTCCTGCCTGCATGAGCAGCCACTGTCGTTCTTTCCAGCTTACTATGATAAACCAAACTAAGATGACAGTATTCATTATATGAAAAATGGATCTGACAGGCATTTTTGCTGCTAGGAGTTTTGTCAGCAGTACCAAAGCTGGCTATTGGTGCTGGTGAGTGACTAACCTTGTCTTCAGGCTTATTTGCAGGAAGTGCTGGCACTTAGATGAGCCCTTTTCTTTTAACCTGCTTCAGAAGAATACTCCAAAAGCAGTCAGTTTTTTGTTTGTTTTTTAAATTTGGTTTGGTGATTGTGTTTCAAAGGCAAGGATACTGACAGAGTCATGGAGCTGTTGGTAAATAATTGAAGCTGTGGTTGCCACTGGGTTGTGGAGCACTGTCTCCATACTTTACCCTTTATGAGCAGTGACTGAGTGTAAATGAAGGTGAAACTTTTAGATTAGCAAAACTTGCAGTGAGTCAAGCACAGGTGGCTTGTGGTTGCTGTTCCTGGCGTTCCTCCCTTGCCCTGCAGGATGGGCAGGCAGGACACATGTATTGTGGAGGAGGAGGGGAGCAGGGTGTTACTGGGCTTCACACCCTGACATTCCTGAAGCCTTTGCTCTCTCCCTCTGTTCAGGACAAGGTGGTTTCACAGTTTACACACTGTGGGCATGTCCCTTCTGTCCTGTGTGTGACCCTAAAGAATACCCCAAGTTAAGCAAAATAAACGCTGCAGCTCTTCAAGAGGTAATCAGACGTTACAGTTCACTTATCCTGCTTAGATATCATAGAATATCTTCCAGATTCTTAAAAAATAAAGAAGTATTTGGGTCTTTATCACTCATTTTTATTGGTAACAAGAAAGAAACAAGCATGTAATTTAATGCACTAAGTGCCTCCCTCCCCTTTCCTCCCGAGTGGCACCGCTCGTTTGTTTCCAGAACTCCTTTCCTTGGCATTGTTTTTAACTGAGCAAACTTCATTTCGTGGAGGAGGCGCTGCAGGTGCTCGTTCTGTTAATATCTTCAGGGATTTTCTTCACTGTGGGAAAACTGCTGTAATAGAAGGCAGCCTGGCAGAAAGGTCACCTCCCTTTAATGACTTGCTTTTTACTTTCCTTTCTCAGTAATAGCAATAGGAGAAACTAAAAGTCTTTGGAAACTGGTCTTTAATGTATGTGCTCTGGGAAGGAAATGCTGGTTTTCCCAGTTAGGAAGGCAGATAATGGCCATGTGTTGTCAGATGTTGCTAACAGGACAGAGGTTCACTCTTTATGCCTCCTAATGGTAAATGATAATAGAGATGGTTGAGTCATAGCACAGGATGTGTACTAATCTTTACACATTTGAGTTTGTTTTTAACACAAGTTTTACTTCACATGGCTACATTTTAATGAAATTCTGTACTTTCTGCATAAGGGGTTTCCACAACATCTTTCTATAAATACTTTGAGGGCATTTTCATGCCTTATTCTTAGGCTACAATAAAGTTCCTGGCATAAAAACTGGAATTAGGAGATTGGCCCACAAGTGTGCATTCCTTTATTAACAAAATGGGAGGGTGTATTGTTGTAGGTTGGAAAGGATAAAACCGTTCCTCCCCCGCTACTCCCTGACGGGACTGTCCGCGGTCCTGCGCTGTCGTGCCCGTGGAGACCGCGTCGGGAATGGAGCCGCCGCGCGCGCCGAGGGCCGCCGGGGGCTGCGGGTGATGGCGCCATGATGGCCAGCGGC
>VYZS01106358.1:27637-40017 GCA_013400695.1 Neodrepanis coruscans | reverse complement strand
TGTATGTATAGGAGAAACTCCTGCAGGGTTAAAAATGTACCTGCTGTCATGTAGCATAGCTGCAGCATTTTGAAAGGTGCTGCCTGTTGCTGACCATAGGTCAGATGCTCTTACTCGTATTAAAAAAAATATTTTGCTGTTATTTGACAAGTCATTTGAGCCAAGTGAACTAATTTCTGCATAGTGTTTTGATGCAGTCCCCTAAGTTTTCTTCAACCCTTGCAATATTTGTTCTGTGTCATATATAGTAGTTTTTTGCAATAAGGCCTAGTTTAACTTCCTCTTACTATGCCTGTTAATCCATGAGGCACATAATTAATGTAGAAAAAGCAATATATAATTTGTTTATGCAGATAGACCACACTATTTTATTTTAAAGACTCTAGTAAAACTCAATGGTTTACTACTTAGGAACATAACTTAAACATTCAGAGTCCATGGTATTTCCCCAGAGTGATTTATAACACAGCAAGAAATGGAAAGCTTAAGAAAAGGGAGGAGGGTTTGGATGGGAACACTTAAAATTTTTTGGCAGATGCTTACTGCTGGGGAAGCTTAGGGGTTTTTTTTCTTTCCTTCTGGGAGTTAGAGATTTCAAGGAGGAAATGGCAGATCTAGGTTCCAGAAAGTGTTTTGTAAAGGCAAGCTTAGGGAGCAGCCTCATTTACATCACAGACCACATCCCTGGGAAAAATGTAGCATGGGCTCCTCACCTGCTGAGGTTGGCTGGTGCTTTTGGGAGCAGAGCCACAGCTGTCTGACAGAGGCACCACTGCCCGGCTGGGGCTGCCTTTGCTGCTGAAATGCTTGAGCAGTAATAAATAGCCTTTTTCTTGTTGGAGAGAAGGGAGTCACATAGGTGCAACTAGAAATGTAAATTCTTGTTTCTGAAACCCAAGGGTAAAGACTTGCATAAGATTTAAGCTGTTCTGGCATTGCATGAGCAATGCTATTTTGCTCTTATCAGAACTTCAGAGTTGTGAAGTGATGCTTTAAATTGTCATGAATGGTAGATGAGAGGGTCATCATATTTATTACATTAAAAAGAAATTAATTTCCAGCATCATGAATTGTTTATGACACTTGGGGGAATAATTATTGTTTGCATTTCAGATAACAGTTCTTAGATTTGCCTACTTCTGAGCAGAGCTTCCCAAAAACCTGTCTTGGTGCTGTGGTAGGTAGAGCTCTACTGGGGCTGTGCAGGGTTAAGACTGTGTTACGTCTACAGAGTGCAACTTGTACAGAGGGATCCTGAAAAGAGTCAGAGGCTTCAGAGAGCTGCTGGTTTGCTTACTTTGTGTTCTGTGTCATTCTCTCAACTCATGTTTCATGGGCTCTAGATGACTTTGTGCATACAAATATAATTAGCTTAACTGTCAATGCTTTAGTTTTGGTGATGCATTGGAAATTTACTACGGATGTATTTCTTCTGTACGGCAATGGGTTTAGTATAGTAGCAGTATATTTGTGACCCTTGTTGTAATACTTGCAAGTCTAATGAACTGTGTTGCCCAAGAGGTGTGTTTTGGAAAAACAGGAAAGCCAATGCATGGCAGGTGTTTTTGTGGCTACTTGTCAACCAAAAATAACTTTGACATTGCTCCCTCTATGTGGTGAAGCTTTCCTTCATTTTTTCCGAAGTTCAGCTTTGGCCTGAATAGGCATTGGAAAAGAAATGCCAAAAACCAGAACTTTGACTCTGAAATGGGTTTTCAGGAACAAGTCAGGCAGTATCTATTTGAAAGAACAGCACTGAAATGCCAGCATCTGTAAGGAGCCATCACTTCCTGAGGGTCACCAATTGTTGGGAACTTAGGGAAGACAGAAATTATTGTAGGCTTACTCTGAAGTCTTTTTTCTCTAAATGTTTTGTTACTACTGATAAATCCCCTCCTGTTTCTCTCCCTTCCCCCTCTGGTGTATTTTGTGAGGCATCCATATTTGAATGGATCAAGCTAAACCTTTCATCAAAATTGGTAAAAATCCTTAAGGAAAAATGCACATAAAATTAATTGAGCATGAAAGCAAGGATTCAATCCTGCTGGGACTACTGAGCACAACAGAAGAGGAACAGATGGTTTTGGAACAGGCAAAATTTGGTGTCCTTTTCTGTCAGTGGTAAATGCTAAATCCATATGGATCATCCTAAAATTGGGATGCCTCTAAGAAACAAGTAGATGAAACGGTTTTTGTTGGGAATGTGTTCACATTGTGCTGGAAGGTTACAAACACAGTGACCTGAGGCATGGTCCACACTGGAAATCTGAACAGAAGGGCTGCTGTCTCTTACCAGTGCAGGGTGGGAGTTGCTCTTCTGTGAGACCCTCGAGCAGTGATACAAGTTGCTCTCTGTGAAGTTTGTTTGTGCTTAGGTATAGAAATTCTTGTTCAAAGCTGAATCGGAGAGAGGTCTGGCAGTTCTGAAGAATTGTCATCTGACTTTCTTGTTTTGAAGGGAAGAATGTCCTGGAAGGTCAGTTTTAATTGATGTTACCTGCCAAGGGAAAGGCATTGATGAATAATGTATATTTCTGCTTTTGTCTTAGGAAGGTATAGCAATAAAGCAAAAGAAATGTAAACATTTCCCTTTTTTGTTAATCTGATAAGTTACCTTAGAAAAAGTGAAATTCATATTTCATTCAGTAGCACCAGGATCCCAAATACAGAATGCTGAGAGTTCTGATTTTCTGATTTTTTAAAGGATATCATAAAGGGATTTCATTCAGAATATGAAAATGCATGACATAGGCATTCAGATATGTCAAGATAGCAGAGATGATATTTGTACTGAAAGCAATGCACTGAATGGTAACACAGGGAAAGGAAAACCTTTATTTTTCTTTTTCCTTTGATCACTGATATTTTTCCATTGATCTTGGTTTAGTGCTGGCCACTCCCAGGTTGCTTCTGTCTTTGTCAATTAGTAGTTTTCCCTAGCTTCCTGATCTCTCAGTCTTCCCAGACCAGGAGATCAGCAGGAGGGAGCATTCCCTGCCTTCCTGGGAATGTCTGCAGAGGAAATCAAGAGGAACAGGTACTCAAGGGTTCCAGGTCTCCCCTCCATCACTGGTAGCATGGATGTACCCAGTGAGCAGCATTTTTGAGAGCAGACAAGAGCTGCATTTTTGAGTTCCCTGGGAAATCCCCTAGATGGTCACTGTTTTTCTCTCCACCTCATCTTTTGAGCTGGAAAATGCTTGGAAGGATAAAGTCAGCCCGTTTCTCTCTGCTTCAGTGCTCCAGGTCTCTCTCTCAGCTTAGATGGTGTTTGATTGCTTCTATCTCACAGCTCTGAAGGAACTCATCTTCCTTGATTTATTAGTCCTTCTTACTGAAGAAATTTTTCTTATTTTTGAAAGGACAAGGAGATGTAAAACAAGTATCAGCACTTTGGGAAATGGGATACATCAGATACCCCCATTTCTTCCCCTTAATGCTTGGCTAAAGGCTGCTTTGGGATTGTGGGTTTGATTCTATGTGCAGTTGAATAAGATTTAGAACGAGCAGAAGGTCTTCATCTTTCCTCCTGGACAGAGGGGTAAAAGCATATCCAAAGAAAACAGCCAACTATTGTGATGCATTTAGGGGATGGGTTAAATGCAATGCTCCCCAGGATGTCTGCTCTGAGTGGCTGTTCCCACCCATATGAAGGATGATTTTGAAAGGCTCTGTGTAGCTTTTTGCTCAGTCGTTGTCTATGTGATGAATTTAACTAGTTCAGAAATATCCATGACATCAAAATACATGGGTATGTTCTTATGCCCGAGGGGTCAGTGTTTATCTCGAAACTGTGAGTACTTGAGAAAAACGTTCAATTCATCTTACAGGCAGATTGACATCAGAAATGACTTGGCAGCAAGGAGAAAGCAAAATATCTATGAATGGAGGACCCTATTTAGCAGTATTTACCCTGGCAAAAATCCTCTTGGCTTTGCTGACAATGCTGGTGGAGTCAAAAAGGCTGAGTCGCCAGGGAGTGGAAGGAATTTGGTGGGAAGCATTCTTTTGTGCTCTGTGCAATTCTGAATGTGCTTTTAATATTTTGGGGGGTTGTACTTTGGATTGAGTACCAAGTTAAAGAATTTGTTTTTATAGTTTAGCATTTCATGCTTCACCAATATTGCCAAGATTTTTAGATTAAAACAAGCAAAATACTCTGTGCCTGATGTTTCCAGACTCACAGGTAGAAGAGCTTTTCATTTTTAAGCACCAGGTCACTGAGTGACACTGTTTGAGAGTAGGAGCTTAGAAGAAAGGGAAGGAGATGGCTGATAAGAGATCAAATAAGACTCTCCTTAATAGTTTAATAGGTCAAGGATTTGATTGAAGAAATTATATATATGTTTATATGTGCTACAAGAATACACAAGAATAAAATGGGATTGATATTTGTCTCTCATCCTCCTGTTTTGTAATCTCATTAAGAAAACACTAAAAATTAGTGTTCAAAATACGAGGTTGATAGTAAAGCAGTCTATCCAAGACCTATTCAAACGTAATGGAAATTTAGCGTATCACTAACTAAAAAAAACCCAAATCCAAAACGTAAGTCCTTACAGTTTTTTCTGTTGAAGACCTTAGAGTGTAAATTTGAAATTGTCATGTGCAAATATAAAATACCAAAGAAAACACTGACAAAAAAGCCATCCCTTTTTGGAGTGCTGGAAATAGGTTTATTGTCTTCAGTAATCTCTGCTGCCTGCTTGGCTCTGGAATGAATCAAGTCATTTATTTTGGTACGTCAGTATGGGCTTGCATAAACTCACTTATTGTCAAAAACAGTCACCTGCGTATTTACTAATGCCCAGATGAGAAAACAGACCCTATTGGATTAAAACTATGTTGAAATTAATTTATATTTTGTAATTATTGTACATCTGTCCAGGTTGTAGAATTCTAAAGCATTTTTTGGTGGTATTAATCACACACACATGTAATAGTGACTGAGTGCCTCAAGCTCCTACCTGAATCTCTTCTGCATCTGAAAACACAAACATGATCAGGATTTTGGTACATATTCCATTTTTTTTCACTCTAGTTTTTTATTTGCTCTCAGCTGTGTATAGTGGGTGGATGGGATTCCTTTTCCTACAGAAATAAGATGTGCAAGTGCATTAAAGAGGTGAGTGAATTGCTTGACTTGGCTTTGTTTTTCCCAGATGCATTTCTTTTTAATTGCCAGCCTCACAGATTGACTTTGGGATCTGAAAATCTAGATAAATCTCTGTTCATAATAGCTTTTCTGCAGGCCAAATAATGCTTTCTTTGACACCTGTGCAACTGCATTAGCCAGCTGGCAGCTGGGGCAGAACGAGTTGGAACAGGCTGTTTATGGACAAAGCATGTTTGATAATCAGTAAGAAGCAATAAACCCAGACCCTTCGTGACGATTTATAGTTCCTTGCAGAGCACAGCCACACAGCTTGGTGATTCAGCTGTTCCTGGCTCTCTCCTCATCTTGTTTGACATCAGTGACATCCTGTGCAGATGGTGGTAAAACCATGAGTGAGGACAGGACCAAGAGTGAGGCTGGGAGATGTGCGTGAGGAGGGGAGGGCTGGGGTTAAAATCCCCTGGTCACCTCTTGCTGCCCTCCCCTTTTGTGTCTGAATTCATTGGAACAGCAAGTGAATGCCAAGCAACAGCAAGTGAATGGGAAGAGTCGTTGTGTGGGGTTTTAGAGGTCCAAAGGAAATGTGTTATCTGCATGTGGTGGGCTGGAGGAGGACAGAGAAGAAGTCATGAGTGGTGTGCTCCTACTGCAGGCCTAGCTCTCCAAATATACTAAGCAGCGTCGTGAGGAGTAGGTGGATGGGTGGATAGAGAACAACAGTAGGTTCCACCACAACTGCCACCTCCCCTTTTCAGTCATTCTGGCCAAAGAAGGCAGCCCAGAGGGGGCTCCTGCCGTCTGTGTATCCAGTAGGACCCAGTACAGGAAAGTTTTTCTCAGTGATGCTGCTCTGGAGGTAAAGATATTCAGTGTGAGCAAAAGTTGAGTTAGCTATGAGATATTAGCAATCCTGTGTGACATTCCAGGGAGTGTTTCTGTGAGTTTTAATGTTTGTCATTGTGTTGTATCTTCCCTCTCCCTGCATGCCCAGGAACAGGTAAAGTCACTTCAGTGGGCAAACCACTCCCTGTCCCACTTACCCCCTCACCTCTCTCTTCCTGTCAGTGGGTTTATGCTTGTGCTTCAGAGGCTTGGGCTATGATAACACATCTTATACAGTGGCTGTGGAATGCATTATATGGAAATCATGTTTCCATACTTTTGTTTCTCACAAAATGACCAGGCCGTTTGTAAGATGACATGCCAGGAGTGCTGATTGTCGGTGGTGGCACAGTGGTGTGAAATTTCAGACAGCACTTTGCTGAGGTTGAAAGGTGGTAACAGGAGCTTGTGATTGAGAAGAGCTGAGCAGTGATGACTGGAGGCAACCCTGTATGCTCTACCTGTGATATCAGAGTGTATTTGTGTTCAAAATGAATGCTTTAGAAATGTGTTCAGAGAGCATCAGCTGTGTTTACATGCCAGAAATGATGATGAATTCTAAATTCAGTATGAAAATAATTCAGTTCGTCTCCAGTATCCATTTTCTGCTGATGAAGATTATGGTACTTAAGCAAAAAATCACTTTCAAGAAGTCGAAAATATAAGTAGTACTAAACTAATGGGATCAAATTCATTATATTGAGCTTAATTGCAACTTCATGGCTCCAGATTTATTCCAATGTAATTCTATTAATATCAAAACTAGAGTAACAAAGTGTTGAGTCAGGTCTATTGTTTGTGAATCTCTGCTAGAGATCATTAGCTTGTATACAATTACATTAAAATTTAAATGACATGCTGCTGTCATTTTTTCACTTAGTTTGAGAAAATCTGCATATGTTGGAGTGTCTGGGTAAGTTAAATTGAAGCAGTTGAGAAAATGTCATATAACAACAATATGAGGAATATAGTCAAATATTAATTGTCTCAAACAGCTCATCATAATCTGTATTAATATAAGTAGGAGAGTCATCAGTTCAGCTGCCCTGTCAATTGGTGAAACTTAGAAGAAAGCTACAGTGTAGTGCAATGTGATGCAGAAGATGCTTTGAATCAATTTAATTGCTAACTAGGATAAATAACATCAGTATAATACAGAAAACTGTTGTGAGGCGTTCCAGCTGAGAGTGAGTGTTGTAAGCAATGGAAATCTTGAATGAGCATGTGTTATTTCAGTATGATGGTTAGGAATTCTGATTGGGCTCCAGCATGCTGGGCACAGTACAAGAAAAGATGAGAGGATATGTACTTCACTTTTCCACACAATGACTATGTCATACAAAATGCAACAGGTAGATAAAAGAGCCCAGTGAGACGAGGGCAGGTAGGGCAGTCAGGCAGCCAGGTACACATCCAGTTCAGCACATAGTGCCAACATTTCGGGTTTTTGCATGCCTCTCATTCTTTCTCTCCCCCTTTCCCCCTCTCTCTCTCATCCTTGATTAGCTAACCCAAAATAAAAAATGTGTTTAAGAACAGCTGTGAAAACTTAGAGTTTCAAATTTTAGAATATTTTAATCGGTATGATTAGGTTTCCCACCAAGAAATCTCCTCATCTGCTGTCATACTATTAAGGCAGAAATAATACATCATGAACTGCAGGATAGGAAGAAAAAATCTGCCCCCCTTCCAAAAGCAATAAGGACTTGTTCATAGCCAAAAAGATTGTTGTAGGTGTGTACCTATGCCTATTTAGGAGGCACATCTCATGAAGAGAGAAAATGCAAGGAACTGTTTCAACATATTTCAATCATCACATTGCTCGCAATGTGCGGGCGCCTGTTGCAACAGTTGTCTGCAGTGGTCTGTACTTGAAACCTGAACTTTCCTTCAACTTTTTCCGTTATTACTTTGTCTATAAATCTGTCCATAACCCCTGAACAACATTGTCTTTGAACTCCAGTGCATCTACTCAGTGAAATTCTTGTCCAAGCTTTAATCTTCTCTCACCTTTATATTTTAACTTCCCTCTTTACGGCCTGGCACACAAGCTGAATTTAACGGTGATAAATGTGTTTCTAAGATTAAAAGCTATAAAGTATGTGTTACAGATTAATCCAAGCCAAATCTTCATTCCCAGCATGGTATACTTGAGGAAGTTTGAGCAGGGCAGAGCTGAGGAGACAATGGTTGTAGTTTAGGCTCATCTCAAGCACTTTTTTTTGTTTGTTGTTTTAAAAAGCAGGTATTGATGTTGGGTGTCTTTGCTACTATAGACCACTTAGATTATCACAGAATTAACTGTTCAAGAGCAAAACCAAGAGTTGTTTTGTGGAAGTATCCGATGGGAGGAGAAGAATAAACAGATCAAGGTCCAGAAAGTAAATCTTTCCAGCCCATCCTCCCTGTTTGTGTTTTCCTGATGCACACAGGGCATGAAATCATACATGCCCTTCCTCTTTCAGGAGGGAAGTGGCCACCGTTCTTGCTCACATTCTTTGTCAGCGTGCAAATTTATCAAGATATAGCAAAAACAGCTTATAACACAGCTTTGCTCCAGTTTTAAAAAAGCAACCTATTTGCTGTTAACATGTATTATTTTCTGATGCTGTTTTACAGCTTCTGGATTGAGTAGAGCAGCATTATTTAGTAATCTATAGATTGCAGAAATAGTGTGTTAAATTGCTTTAAAATATGAGTCATACCTGTGTTTTTTCATTATTGTTGTGGCTGGAAATAGAATTATTATGTTGCATATGTACATTTAAATTATCAATTATAATTCAAAAAATGAAGGTTTTCAGGTGAGTTTCCAGTGGTGTTTTCTTGTAGATTTGGGCTGGGCCAGACTTTGTATTGTGCCTGTTCTTGATATTAAATATGTGGGTCTAGGGCCCTTTTTGGGTGGGTCATAAACTCACATAATGGGTAAGAACTGTAAGAACACATGGAACCTCTTGGAGGGTTTCTGCAGGTGTATATGTGTATGACTCCATACATACAGCCTTCTTACAAATATATGCAGATTACTTTTCTAGGAAGAACACTCCTATAACCAATATGATTAAAAAAATGTTTAGGCCTATGCTTAAGCCTACTAAATTGAAATCTTTAGGAACAGATTTTAAGCCTGTGCTAAATGCATTGAATTTAGGCACGTGCTGTGGTGCTCGTGAGTCAGGACCAGGGTCTTGTGTCTCCCTCTTAGGAGATTGCAAACATGGAAATGCATAAAAGAAATTGTGTGGAGCTATGCATTTGTGTCTAAGGGACAGAACCCCTGAGAGGCCACTGCTTTGGGGATTCATTTTGCTTTCTTTTCATTCTGTTCTGCTTTTCAAACCTTTTCCTCTCAAGAAAGCACAGCTGGAGAGCATTAACTGAAAACAAATGATGCTGCAGAATATCTGCTTGTTCATTGCTGCTTTTTCAGCTTAATTCTGCTAAATGATGCTTGATTTAAGTTTTAAACTGTGCTTTACTGCATTTAACACTTAAAAGCCAAAGGTATCTGTAAAGCAATCCTCCCAGCCCGGCCCAGACATACAGAGGAAGGAGTGGGGAATGTTACCCCTGAGTCCTTCCCTCTGTTCAAGCTTTCTTGTTTCCCTTTCTCCCTTTACATATTTAATTTCCAGTACCAAATTTCTGTGGGATGTGGGTTAGCTCAAATGTTAGTGTTGTTTTTGTATTTTCACTTCTCTCCCCTGCCCTGCTAAAAGCAAGGTGCTGGTGTGGACAACACAAAGCTTTATTTGTCCTGATAGCCAGCTGTTGGAGACAGTGGCTGTTTATCAGCCCTGCCTGATAACACAACATCTCACCATCTGCCACCCGTTCGGCTTTTGAAGAAGTGAGGGTGATAAGTTGCAGCTGGATGAGAAGAGGCTGCCGGGGCTGTGGGTGCTCTGCTGGGCCATCAGCAGCACAGCCTCTGCAAGGCCAGTCTAAGTGTGGTGATCTGCCAGAGCCCATGGCTCTTGAGTGGATAAAATAGGAGTTAGGAAGAACATTGCCATGTTTCCCAGAAAACCTGTGGTGTTCCCTTTTGAATTGCCGAAGGTGATGGCTCTGGATGGCCTGAGTCGTAATTAAAATGTGGTATTTTAAGGTGCTTAATTTGTTCCATTTGCTGGGTTAGGGCTGTAGAGCTTTAAGACATCTCTGGGAAAAATAGATAGGTGATTTCTTTTATCCTGTTATCCTTTGTCTGAATTTTCATTGCTGTTTAGGAGATTTATTAGCATTTTTTATGACTGGTCATAGCCTGTGTTCTCTAATATATTATTTGCAATTTCCTTTCTCTAGATTGTGCCATTTAAGGAACACAGCTCAAATTTTCCATCAGTTGCATCAGGGAAGCCATAAATATGTCACAGGGGGTGTATTTATGTACCATATTATGCAGGGGAAAGAATTTGGCCTGTACTGTGTAAAATTAAAACAATAATTAAGCTCTGGCAGAAAGGTTGGAGAGGAAACTCCTGGCTTACATATATTTGTATATTTATTGTATGTCATAATTAAATGGTTGTTACAAATTTCTGTATACTCTAAATACTCTAATGGAAGCACTTAGGCCATGTTACCTCTTAGCAGGTGTCTTAATACCTAGAAAAAGGGTGAAAATTCGGGAAAAAGGACTTAGTAGAAGTCTGCTACAGTCGGGAGTACGGTGGGCATTTGGGTGGCCTGGTGGGGAACAGAGGGTTGTCCATGGCATCAGGTAGATGTCAGGTAGTGGTGACAAGCCATGGAGAGACCTTTGCCTTCCTTCCTGATTATGGGAGGCCCACCAGAAAAGGCACAGTGTGGGACTTGTTTTCTGTCCATATTGGATCCTTTTCCATGATAAAACGTAAGTCTTTGGGGGACACCATCCCTCTGAAGATTATGATGATCATTGATCTTCTCTAAGTATAAGATAGAAATGGAACAGTGAAAAGTAGTGCAGGGCAAGAACCAGAGTGCTGCTGACTTACTGGTGGGAAAGAGGAGAGGGCAGGAAGGAGAAGTGGGAAATAGCCACAAAGTGTGTAAAACACAGAAAACCTTGTGCCCAGTTAGGATATGAACAGAGGCATCGTGCATTTCCCTCATTTCCAGCTCCTCTCTGTGCACCGGGCATATCCTACCTCTGCAAGAGCTTGTTCTAATTCCCGTTTTTGACAAGGTGCTCCTTCACCTCATTAATGAGCTGGCTCTTCCCTCCTGGCACTGTTGTTCCCAGCGCTGCAAAGTTAGGACTGCAGGACTGGAGGGGTGCCCTCCACCCACTAAATGATGTGCGGTCCCATCTTCGTCTCGTAACACTGTATCTTTTGCTGTTTTTGATTTTCTTTTAATCTGACTTTAAAGCTGCCTTTCAGCAGCTGGAAACAATAATGTGCGTCGCTGAATATAAGAACTTTATAATAAGTTTATGGCCAAAACTATCAAAATACAGGGTAGCTTAGTGTCTTAGGTATGTATATAACTAAAAAAAAAAAAATCTTAATTTTTGTTGGCATCGATCGTCACAAAAACGTTGTCTTTCAACTGGATTTAACTTTGCTCTGATTGTGTTTTTTCCCCAGACAGTTCTGCTTTTATAACACAAGATAAACATGCGATTCTTCACAGATTAATGAAAACTGTGACCATGATGTGCTGTTAGAGCTTTAAAAATTTATTTAAGAAATAGTATTGTCATTTGGCAAATAACTGTTGTGTACTAAAAGCTGCTCTTTTGTATGTGCCTTATGTAACATTGCAGTTAATAACATTTAGTCTTATCAGTTGCTAAATGACTTTATCTCAACTACAAAAGCCTGATTACAGAGATGAGGCAGTCTTGCTGGAGTGCCAGATTGTTAAATAATTACAGGTTGCCAAAAGAAAATGAACTTTTTTGGCTCGTAATGATGTGCAAATTACTCTCACAGATGTATTGTATGTATTGGAGAAATACTCACAAGCACAGGGTTGTCTCCTTACAAACATTTCTTTGCCTTTGTCCATAAATCGGTTGTGACACCATTAGAATGAATATATAAACACATAGTTACTAGATAGCTATTGAAATTAATTTTATTAACAAAATTCTTATTTAAGCTATTTTTAAGTTACTAGTTTTTATGCTAATTAGCTGTTTAAGCTATACTGTACCCCACAGATGAGAAGAGCATCTGTGGTTGTTCCTTACCCATCTCCCAGATGTCACCGTGCTTGTGACTGTAGTGTAGGGAAAAGAAGGCTTGGGATGGAGTACCCTGAATTGTGACCCTGGTGGGCCTGTGCAGATAAACTGCTGAGGAGGGGAAGCAAAGGTCTGTTTGTTTTGTACATGGGCTTTCTTGTGAACTACTGTTACAAAACTGGGAGACGTAGGAATTAAACACTG